>JASAOA010001226.1:0-14718 GCA_030849815.1 Vickermania spadyakhi | reverse complement strand
GGTGAATTTAGGTTATGAGAGACTTGGTTATTTGTAGGCTTTGATTTTTAATTTGCTTTCTGTTTATGGTACCGCTATTATAATTCAGTAGGATGGTATTAGCAGGGTATTTCACAATGTTATATTTTATGTAGGTTTGTACTATCTATATATGTGCAGATTGCGTTGTTTGTTATGTTGTATGGGTATTTGGTTTTCGGTTTCTGGTTTTGGTGATGGTGGGGTTGCTAGAACTCCAGATACTTTAGGGTTAAGTTGTTAGTTCTGTTACTGTTGATAGGCGTAGTAGGTTTTGTAAGGGTTTGTTTGCTGCTATTTTATATTAGAGGTGTATATGTTTGTGTTTATGTGGACATTACAGTGGGGTGTGCTACGTGGTTTTATATTTTTGGGTATTTTGCTTTCTGGTTTGCTTGTGAGACGGTTGTTTAGTAATGCTAGTATCTACTATTTTGCTTGTTGGTTTTTGTTAGAGTTTTGTAGGTAGTGTTTGTTAAATATATGTTTGCACATTTATAGGTAGTTGCATACTATTTTGTTTGTGATTTTGTATGTGTTATTGCGCGTATATATTAAGGTTTGTGGCAATGTTATTTATAAGTTACTTGTGTTTGGAATGCTTGCGGGGTATTCGTGTTTTATTGGATATATTATGTTTTAGTGTTTCAATTTAGACTTTAGGATTTTAAAGATTTGCAGTATTCCTTATAGTTGGAGGTTTGGGTGCTGGTTTGTTGTTAATGTGTTTTGCTAGAGTTTGTGACATATTGTTGGTTGGATATAGACTGTGTTTTGGATTAGTTTCATATGATTGTTGCAGATTCTATTGCTTGGGTGTAGGTTGCTAATATTGTTTTAAATTATGCATAGTTAGTTGCAAATATTTGTTGCTAGATTTGCTTTCTAAGCTACGTGCTATACGAGTTGTTTACTTGTAATATTTAACTAGGTGCTGTGTGAATTGTTGTATGCGTAATATGTATTATGTTCGGTTACCTACTTTAGTCTGTGTTTGTGGTTGGGTACTATGTTAAGTTGTTTTGTACATGTTGTGCACCGAGGTAGGTATTTTGTGTGTATGTTAATAGGTTTTGGGTTTGCATGATTTGATGGGATTTGTATGTTTGCCTTGATGGATAGCTTGTTGATTTGCAATAGTAGTGGCGGGGTGTTGGTTTCGCATATGATATTTGGCGTTGCAGGTTTGTAATATTGCTTACTTCACTTTTTATGTTACTTGATATTACTGTTGGTTTATATTAGCTTTTAAGCTTGTTTTGCATATATACATTTTATTGGTTAGTGTAGATAGTTGCTTTTATACTCTAAGCTTGTGTCTTTTGATTGCAATTGGTTTGATTGGTTATATTGTATAGGATGTACGTTGTGTTTGTGGTTTTGAGTAAGTTTGTAGCCTATTTTTGCAATTTTACAGTTTGTGGGTGGTTATTATGCTTTTCGTGTAGATTGTGGGTGGGGTATTATATTGCGCACTTAGGAGTGGGCTGGGATGTCTGTATTTTTTATTCTGCATGCATTTAGTGTTCTTGCATTGAGATTTGCGTGTGGGATATTATAGGTAGATGGTTGGTTATATAGTTGGTGTAGGGTGGTGGGCGTGTCAATTAGGTGTTCTATTTGTTGTGTGAGCTTGCTGCTGAAGATGTTTATAGGTTTCATATAGTTTGTGAGTTTGTTGGTTTTGTTTGTGATATCGTTTTGTTTATGTTGTAGTATTTTTGGGTTTATGTAGTTAAATTTGTGCTTGGGTGTTGGTTAATGAGTTTGTGTTTACGGGGTATTTAGCGTGAGTTAGTTCTGGTTATAGTGATATTGTAGTCTCGTGTTTTTATGGTTGCATAGGGGTTTGTTTTTTACGTCGTTCTATTTGGGAAGCGTGATTTGTATTGATTGGTAGGTGTTGTGTTTCGTAGGTTGTTGTTGGAATGCTGGATTTGTATAGTTAAGGGTAATGCTATTTGTTTTAGGTTTTGTGTTATGAGGTTGGTTGGGTTTAAGTACATAAGATTTGTAATATTCCTCTTTTCGTTCATTTTTATATGTGTTATTACTTTGCATTGATTATAGAATTAAGGTTTTATGTATGCGTTTTATAATGTTGCACTATTGGTTTCTTGTTTACTAGATGGGTAGTATGTTAGAATTGTGTGTGGGTTTATGTTTAGTTGAGGATTTTGCTTTGTATTGTTTTACGTTAGGTTTTGTTTTAATTGTGGATTATATACGTATGTTTATGTTGGGTAGAGGGTTGGGCACTTGATTTTCTTTGGGACGTCTATATTTGGTGTTGTGGTATCGCAAGGGCATGGTTTTGGTTTTAGTTACGGTGTCGGTGTATGGGTAGGTTTTGGTTTGCAAGATTTGCTAGGTTTTTGCTAGTAGGGTGTGTTTTAATGGTTGGGGTTTGTCTTGAATTTAACGTTTTTGGGAACTGGCGTGGCACAGCTACAGGAAATAGCGACTGTAGAGGGTTGATATAATATAAAGGGGATGTATGCTCTATTGTAGTTTGGCAGTGTAAAAGGTTCCGCTGGATTTGATGGGGATTACATGTATGAGCCGTTAATGAGGTGGTTTTGGAGGGTATTTTGCATGGGTTATTAGGTATTGTTGCGGGAGTTTTGGGTTTAGCTTGCTGGGTAGGTGTTGTGTGCAATGGGTGTTATGGGAAGTTTGTTATAATGAGTTTTGGGGTTTCCCGGATTTAGCTGTGTTATGGTAGAATTTGGTGTAAGATGCATAAGTATTACTTTGTTTAAATCTGTTAAAGTTGGGTTTAGTGTGTTTAGTTGTGGTACAGACGGGATTTTTGCGGCAAGGATCACTTATGCCTAATTGTTTGGGTTACGCGGTAATTTGGGTTTGTTTCAAGGTTGTTAAGTTTGGCTTTTGGTGAAATTGGCTGTGTTAGGTGTGTTAAGTTTGCAGATTTCTTTTGCGTAGAGTTGTTAGTATTGTATTTTACGGGTTACTGTTAAACTACAGAGTAGTTGTTAGGGACGATGTTTTTAATTGCAGGTTTTGTTTGTATATATTTGAAAGGTGTGTTCAATGTATTAGCTTTGTATACATCTGTTTTTGTTGTATACTCAGATTTATTATTCTATACTATGCATTGTAATATTAGCTTTCCAGTTTCTTGTTGTTACTTGATTATTACTTTTGGTTATATGTTGATTTGATGTGTTTTATAGGTAGCTTCAATGTATTGGATTTAGTTGTGGAGTTGTGTACTTTTAATATTTGCGTTAATTTTGGTTTTACTATCGGTTGTTTTAGTTTGTGTAGTTATGTAAAGAGGTAGTTGATTGTTGCTTTTGGGTATTGATTTAGTATTGGCATATAATGATGTGGGTTTATTGTTGGAGCGTGCGTTTGATTGCAAAGTTTTGATGTTATTTGTTTGGCAGCAATGTTTTAGTTTCCGTTTGCTAAATGTTTACAATGTGTGTTTTGCTGTTAAGTTTGTCCAGTGCGTTGTAGATTTGGATTTTAGGTTTGTTATGTGGTTTCATAGAGTATGTTTGGGTGGTACTGGTAGGAGGTTGTTTTGTAGTTGAATGTGCTTAACTTTGGTTTATTTATTTTGGGTGTTTTTTGATTAGAAGGTTGTTGTTGCTTTATTCATGTTGGTATGCAGATCACGTTGATTTTGGATTTTGATTTTTGTTAAGGATGTTATGGATTAAGATTTACCGTGAGGATTTGATTTTATACTGTATTGATTTGTTTAATGTTTAGAGTTTTGACATTTGTTTCGGTGACTTGTAAGTATTAGTGGATCTTAAAGGGCTTTATGTGGGTTTGCGTTGGGTTTTCTTATAATTTGCATTTTGGTGGTTATAGATTGACTTTATTTTAATTTCGTTGTGTTTTGATTGGATGTGTGTTTTATGCATAATGTATTTTAGAGTATATAGTTTCTAAGTTGGATTGATGTATGTAAGTTTGAGCGTTGCTGGGAGGCTTGATTTGGGTAATTCTACATTTATAAAGCTAAGTGTGTAGGTGGACTTAAAATTGTGTTTTGTTTGTTGGACTTGTGTTTTCGTTGCTAGAATTCCATATAGGTGTTGGTGGTTTTGTTAATTTGGTTTGATACTTGTTAGTTGAATGGATGTTTTGTAGATTTCACACCTACGAACGTACATGTTTTACGTTATTTGTAGGTTTAATGTTTTGGTTGTTTAGGATTTCTGAGTGTTCGTTGATACCTTTGATGTTACTTTGCATTAAACAGTGTTTGTTGTTATAGGTTTGCAGGTTTGTTTTGAAGTTTATATAGAGTATGTACTATCGTTTAAGCGTTTTATAGGTTTGAGGTGGGGTGTTTTGGTTAAACTTGTTGTGGAGTGATCATACAAGTTGGATTTGTAAATTACATTTTGTAGATGGGTACCCTTATTTTGTTGGATTATGGTAGTTTGCAGGGTTGCGTATGTTCAACTGTGGTAGCGTTAGAGGCGGGAATTGGTAGTTGGTGTTGCTTATTTAGATGCTATGTTGTTGGTTAATTGTAGTCTTTGAAATTTAGGTGGTTTTGTAGGTAGATTTTTATGTGAGTTACTTGTTAGACCTTTGTTGGTTATTTTTGTGTAGATTCCGCTTTTGATTTTACGGGGTTGATTGATGTGTAGTTCATTCTTTCCGGGGGGTGTGTGTGGTTGCACAGGGGTTTTGTTTGATTGTTTTTTTTGGCTTTATTTTATTGTTGGTTCGTGCATTTAGGGGTGACTTGAGTTACAGGTATGTTGTTTGTATGCTAGTTGCTTCGTAGGGTTTGTATTAGTGGTTGCGTTAGGTTTACGCGAATGTACAGTTTGGATCGCATTGCTTGTAGGGTTTACAGTTCGCTGTTTTACTTGTGGAGTACTGTTTATTAGATGGTTGTTTAGATTTGGTCTTTCGGATAGTTTCTGTTTGCGTGTTTGTTTTAGTTATTTGTGTCGGCGCGCAACTGGGTTTGTTTTCGTTGTGTTTATGTAATATGGGTGGGTGTTGATGGTTTACGTTAGATTATGTTTCATGTGTTATGTTTGTTATGTGTAGACGGTGTTTGTAGAAGTGTGTATGTTTTGCTTGTGTTTTGTTTTGGATCCCATGGGTGTTGTGTATATTTTGCTTGGTACCTGATGGTTTGTATTTCGGAGGATTGTCTTTTGTTCTTGCATTTTGTTTTTGCACACTTGTTACCTCGTTTGAGTTTTGTATTGTTATGATTTGTACTTTAATTTTCATACTAGGTTTGTATAATGGTTATACTTTGTGATTTTATTAGTTACGTGTGTTTGATTTGTGAAATACAATTATTTAGATGTTACGTTAAGGTTGGGTTGCCGATTTGCACTCTTGTAGTTTCAATTTTAATGTGTTGGTTTGCCGTATAATATGGTTTTCAGTTGCGATTTACTTAGGGTTGTTAGGTGCATGTTTCAGGTGGTTGACTTGTTTGTATTATGGTTTAACGCGGTATTTAAATAATTTATATAGTTACGTGTTGATTGTTGTTTGATTGGTGTTTAAATACATAGATTTTCTTTGTTTGTGGGTTTGTTTGATTGTTGCCTTGGTTGTTTTTGTTTTTGTTGTCTTGTGGTTGGGTTGGTTGGTAGTTGTTTTGTTTGTATTTTGGGTGGATACCTTGAAGTTATCTCATTATTAATGGTGTTAGCTGCCACAAACGTTGATTTTTGGGTTTGGTAAGGATGTTTAGAATTGTAGTATGTTAATGATTTACAGAGGCAGTATTTGATAACTTGCACTTTTGTTGGGTGTTTTAGTTTCGTTTGTTTGCTAATATAGTAGTTTTTCACAGCATGTTGCAGTGGTATGAATTATTTTGGGTGTGACTGGTGTTGTGGTTTTGGTTTGTATAATTTCGATGTGTAGTGATTGCAGAAGTTTTGCTTGGGTGGGGTTTGGTAAGACCTCCGTGTTTTTGGGTTTAAAGTTTGAATTATACACTGTTGGTGTTTGGTTTCCGGGGTTTGCGGTTTTCGGATGTAGTTTGGATTTTCGATAGTTGATTGCGTCCGCTCGTTTAGGTTTGGGTTTAGGATGGTTTTGATATAGAGGTTTGCAGTTCTATAGATTACGTTAGGCCGTATGAGTACTGTGTATTCCGGTGGGTTGGGGTTGGTTGCACACAGTACCTTGCAAGGCTTTCTGGTTCGGGATTTGCAGTTTTATGGTGTTAGGTTTGAGTAGAACTGCGGGTTTAGGGTTTGGTGGAGGGTTGATATAATATAGATAGGTTAGGCTTTGCAGATTACGGTAAGTTGTATGGAATTTGTGTATTTTGGGATTTTAGAGTTTTTGGTGTACACAAGTACTTTGCAAGGCTTTCTGGTTCGGAATTTTGCAGTTTTAGGGTGGTAGGTTTGAGTAGAACTGCGGGTTTAGGGTTTGGTGGAGGGTTGATATAATATAGATAGGTTAGGCTTTGCTGATTACGGTAGGATGTATGGATGTTGTGTATTTTGGGGGAATTTCAGGTTTTTGTGTAGACAAGTACTTTACAAGGCTCTTTCTGGTTCGGAAGTTGATGGTTTAGGGTGTTAGGTGGCGGACCTGTGGGTTTAGGTTTCGGTGAAATTGGTTAATATAGTGCTGCAGAATGGGTTACAAGGCCACGTTTGAATTTATGAGGATCGTGATGGGCATTTTGGGTTTTGTGGTTTGCGTTTTATGTATGTTAATTTAGACTTGCTAGTTGTGTATGTTAGGGTGTGGTTTATGGGTTTGTGCTTTTAGGGTGGGTAGTTATATTACGGATAGATGGTTGTTAGTTTAGATTTGGGTTGTACGTCGAATGTAGTTGGAACCGTTATACTTTGTAGGTTTTTGTTATTCGCTTACTGGTAGTTTGTTTGGGTTTGGTTGCGAGACTTTGTGGGTTATTTATACAGGATTTGGGTTGATTGTGCTGCAGGATAGATTGTTCATGTAGGTTTATATTGGTGATTATTTAGTGTTTATGTTTACTGATTGATAGTTTGGAGTTTGTATGTACTTGTTTTGAGTTGGTTGTGGTTCGAGGGTTTGCAGTTGTTATTTTGTATATGGTTTATAGTGTTGCATAGGTTTCGTTCTGTTGTATGCTTGCATGCATTTGTTTTGATGGGTTTGACTTGAACGATATTGCGTATATGTATATTTCTGTTGGGGCATTTAGTTCTATCTTGTGTTTTACGATTTATAACTTAATAGTTCAGGGTGGTTTTTATTTAGGTGTAGGTTGTAGTTGTTTACATTGGATTTCTTTGCTGCCTATGATTTTGTATAGAGGTTTTGTGTTAATGTTTATATTTTATATTTTAAAATTGGTGTAGTTCTGGGGGTTTGTATTGTTTTGGGTTTTGTAAACATGTTTTGAATTTGGATGGGAGTGATGCAACCTTTGTGTGTTGGCTTTACGGGTGGAATGCGAGATATGAGTTTGCGAATCACTATAGTTTGACATGGATTGAGTTTGGTGATGTTTGCATGTTTTCGAGAGGTTGGGTGTTGGGTTTAATAAGTTTGATTGGTTTTTTATTTACACTGTATTAGATTGCGGCCAAGAATGCTGGCTTTGAAATAGTATTTATTTGCTTATAATGTGTGATCGTATATTACAGTTTATTATAATATGTATTAGTGTTTGCGCGTTTAGGTTTGGGGTCCGTAGTTTTAGTTTTAGGTTTAGTCGTAGTTTTGCGTTTGGGAATTGTTAGTTCACTTTTGTTCTGAGGGTTTGGGTTACATGTTTATAGTGCAGACGCGCTTGACATAAGAGCGTAGTTGGTTGTTTGTAGTTGTGCGTTTTTGTGTATAACTGGATACGTTGTTTCGTTTGGGTTGTAGATTTTGGGTACTTTAGGCCAATGCAATTGTATGTTTTGACGTCTTGTTGGCAAGTTGCATTGTATTTGTGGTATTGTTAGGTTGCCACTGTTACTTTGAATTACGTTTATTGTACAATATAATTTAGATGTTTTCAGTGTAGCCAGTAAGTAGTTCTGCATATTCCCAGGTTTTCATAGATGGGTTGTGCGGAGGTGTTGCTTTTTTGTTTTGTTTTAGTGTATTTGGGGTACTGGTAGGCGTGTAGTTTTTATTTCTATATTTTAGGTTTACGCACCAACTGTGTAGATTTGTTCCGGAATACTTTTGCAGTGTTTTTATTATACTTGTAATTTCGTGGTTTAGGTTGTGATATTGATGGTAGGTATGTGTACGTTTTCGAACTTTGGGTTGTAGGTTGGGGTTATTGATGAAGTTGTTTGGGTGGTTTGCTTTCTGTAGGTTTGTTGAGGTGTTAGATAAACAACATGCAGTTTGTATTCCTAAACCTTGTGTGTTTCATTTGGTTTATATTCGATGTTATTTTGTTTCTTACTTTAGTATTTGTGTACTTTAGATTGGTAGGTTGAGTTTGCGCAGTTTTGTTGGGTGTTTTGATTAAATGAGTACGTTGGTACGATGGTTTTCCTGGATAGTGCACTTTATGGAGTTGTGTATGCAGTTTAGAATATGAGTTGGTTTGTGTGGTTCGATTGCGTGGGTTTTTCTTTATGATTGTTATGATTTTGTTTTGTGTAAATTGTACGGTTTTAGCGCAGAGTTTAGTTGCATTTTGCTAGGTAATGTTGTTGCGGTGTTGCACATTGGTTGCTTTAGGGTTGTTATGTTTGCTTGGGTGGGTGTACTATGTTTCACGTGTTTCGACTTGTGTGTTCGGTATTGGTGATTCGTTTGATTAAGGTTTTTTGCTATTTACCTACGATTTGCACATTTCGATAAGTTACTTGTTTTGCATGCATGTTGCTGCTGAATGTTTGTGCTGTGGCTACTATCTACTATAGGTGTGGTGACTTGCATGGGAAAAGGTTGTGTTGGCTAAGGGTTTTATTGTTGACTTTGTTTTTGTGGTATACCTTTTGAAATGTTGTGTTACGTACAGGTTCACTTGTATACTAGGTTTTCTGCAAGGTGTTGTTTTGAGTTTTCTGTTTTAATTCGTTTTTGTTTTGCTATGTGCTTTCGGCATGATAGGCTTGTTGGGGTTTTATAGTTGTTCATGCATGATTTTGTTTTTGCAGTTGATTTAACTGTTATTTGGTTTCGCGATAAACGAACGGTGGGTTGCAGGGATTGTATGTGTTTCCAAATACATATTGTTACATTGTAGATTTGTTGTTTTGTGGACACAGTGCAAACGTTACTTTATGTGTAGTTTGTGCGTTTTGTAGTATTATGTCTTTTGTTGGTTTGCATATGGTGTGGAGGTGAGGTTTGCTAGTTATAGGTTTGTATAATTATGTTGGGTTTGTGGGATAAATATACGTTAAATTTATAGGAGGTTCTTGCAAGTATACGTTTTACGGGTTGGGTTTGTTTGTTTTTTATAGTCGTACATTCGGGTTTGGATTTGTATTTTAATTGTTAAATTATGTTATAATAATACGTGTTGAAGTTTTGATGTATTAGAGTTTTGGTTTTGAATTTGGATTTGTCTTATTGGAGTTATAGTTTCGATGAGAGGGTTTTACTATGTTATAGGGTTTCAATGCTGTATGTGGGGTGGGTTGTGATTTATGATTGCGGTTGCTTATACGCTTTATGTTTCATGCGTTTGTGTAGGTTTGTTCGAGGTAGGTTTGTTGTGGTTGGAGTTTACGGTTTTGTTAAGGGTTGTTATTTTCAAGGGTTTTGTTTGTGTTGTGGTTATTTGGTTTGGTTTTTGATTGTAGGTTTATAGATGGTGTGGTCGGAAATGTTAGGTGGGGTGGTTTTACGCGTAAGTTTTTGAATGTTGTTAGGCTTTGCGCTAGGTTTTGTATCGTTAAGTTTGCGCAGGGTAGGGGCAGCACGCGTAGGTTTGTTAATTTTAGGTTTAGTTTGTATTTTAGGACTAAAGCTTAATTAACCTTGTGGGTGTGAGATTTGGGCCTTTTTGTAAAGTGATTCTGTGGAGGGTTTGATCTAGTGGTGGATATTTGGTGGTGAGGTGTGCAGCGTTTGAGTACCATAGTGGTTACGTTATTTGTTGTAGGCGCTTGGGTGGGTACTTTGGTTTTAATGTGTATTGGCACTTTTGGGCTTGTAACTGCAGGTTTTGTGGCCTGTGTAGGGTTGATATAATATAAGGTGGTCTTATAGATGAGCATCTACCGAGATTCGCTAGAATTTGGTGTTTTTTTAGGATTCAGAGGCTTAGTGTTGGGGTTGGTGTCATGGGTGGGTTTGTTGGGTTTGGGGAGGTTGTGTATAATGGTAACTTGATAGGTGTTTTGTAGGTACTTGTAGGTTGCGTGTTTCTGCTACTACGGGTGGAATTGTGTTTTTGTTACTTGAAAATTTACTTTGATTTTGTGTATATAAGCTATGTTGGTGTTGGGTTTGTATTGCTGTGGGTTTTATGTCTACTTATAGAGTTGTTTGTAGTATGTTACGTTGTTGTGGTTTATTTAGTTAGGATATTTGGACTTTGTGGTGACCTAGTTTTAAGATAGCAAGTTATTGTTGATTGTAGTTGTTTGTTTTAAGTTTTCTTTAAGTTGATTTGGGTTTGTTAATATTAAGTGCATTGTTGACTTTTTCGGTGATTAATTATGATGGGTAGGTTTAAGGTTCGATGTTTGCGCTATAGTTGTGGGTTTAGTACTATAAGATTGGTGTTATTTACAGTTGGATGCGGTAGGTACATAGACATATGGTGTACTTTGGATTTAAACTTAGATTTGTATAGGTGTAATATTTCTGATCTTATTCTTTTGGTTTGTATTGGTATTACTTTGTGATGTGTGTTTATTTGGAGTTTGATTGTTAGTGTGATAGTTGCTTTTATGGATTGGGGTTGGTATAGATTCTTATTTTGTAGTTTTAAATATTAGTTATAGTCGGGGGATTTTGTTGTGTGCAGTTGTTGCTTTGTTTACTTGTTTGTGGTGTGTTTGCGTAGGGATTAATGCAGAGGGTTTGGAATTCCTGTTTATTGTTTGCTTCTAGGTGGGTTTTGTTTAGTGTTTGTTATTAGGTTATGATTGCTGCTGTGGGGTTTGATTGTTAATGCCTTCAAGTACTTATTTTGTTTTACTTGGTTGTTTTGGTTTTGGATGGGTTGTTCAAGTTGGGTATGTTGTGTTTAGGTGTTTGGTAACTTCTAGAATATTGCACGTATACACTTGTACTTACTGTGGTTGGAATGTAGTGTTTTAGAGGTTAGGTAATGTGTTGTATTGTAACGCTGGTAGATGTTTGTTTTATTGGATTTGATTGCTAATTGCTAGTGTTAGAGAGTTGGGGTTACTTGTTATTAGTTTTGTGCGCGGCTATTTCTTTTGGTGTACATTGCGCTTTAGTATTTTGTTTTATTGAGTTTTGTTTTTGATATTTGGTGGTTTTGCGGACTTGTATGTTTGCGTGTTAGGTTTGCGTTAGAATACGAGTTATATAGTTTGCTTGATGCGTGTATTAGTATACTTGTGGGTTTTTTGCGGTGTGGGATTAGATGTGGGGGGTTTGTATTTGTGTAGGGGTTTAGCTGCTGGGTTTGTATTTTGTTACTATGTTGTGCTTTGGGTTTACTTTTTCATATTTTGTTTATGTATATGGTGTCCCTGAATAATTGGTAGATTGTTAAAGGCTTTATGTTATGTTTTGTATATTGGTATATTTGTATAGAGTTATATATTGTAATATTGCCACCTATCAGTTTATTAGTTCGTGGTATTACTTTATAGTTATTATGTTATGCAAGTTTATAGGTATGGGTACGCAGGGTTCGAGGGTATTGTTTGTGATTTTGTTTTTGGGCAGTTTGTGGTGTTTGTTGCGTTTATATAATTCCCGATTGTTACGGTTGTTCTGCAGTTTCTGGGTTTCGGTTTTATTTGGTTGGATTTCGTTTTGGGTTAGGTTTGGGGTGTAGGTTTTAATACTTACGACATTAGGTTATTTAGGCTTGTGTTACAATCTTTTAGTTTGAATGTGGGATTTGTTTTAGAGTTTTTACTTTAAAGGTTTTGAGTTTTCTTTATTCGGTTGTAATTTGCGTGTGCGCCACTGTTGTATAAGTTTTATAAGTTACGAGTAGGTGTTATTAGTTTGCTGTATTTTCGGTATTTGCTTTTGATTAGTTTGGCGGTTTTGAATTTGGGGCTATTTTAATGCTGTGGATTCGAGGGTGTTTACTTGAGCGTGCGGTTTTGCATCTAGTTTTTATTATAGATTTTTGTTTGTTATTGTGTAGACTGAATTTTAGTTTGCGCTTGCTTCTAGTTATAGAGGTGTTTGTAGGTGTTCAGGATTTGAGGGGTTTCTTTTCCATTGTTTGGAGAAGTTGGTATTTTTGTTTTTAATTTTGGTTTGCGTGGTTAATTTTGTTACATACGTGTGTTTTCCTTCATGTTATACTTGTTGGATAGTGCTGTTTGCTTCAGGTTGCAGGTAATTACTTGGTTATTTTGGTTTGTGTAGGTTATTTAGCTTGTAGATTATGTATTTTATTATGTTGGTTTTGCTGTGGAGTTGTGCACTTGAAACGTTTGTTTGTTGGCGTAAGTTGTTTGTTTGTAGTTTGGGTTAGTATGTTTGCGGGGTTTTAAATGTTTGCTTGTGGAGACGTTGCGGACATTTGTTGTTTTGTTTTGCTTTGTTACAGTGTTCTATATAGGTCCTATGGTAGTGGGTGCTTAATGTGGTTGTTTGTAGACATGGAATGTAGACCGTTATGTAGGAGTCAGGTGGGTTGATGCATTTTATAAGTGTTGTTTAGGGGTAGATATTAAGATCCTTAAGGTTTTATTTTAGGATTCACTGTTAGAGTTGTGGGAGTTTCTGTGGACTTGCTGGGTTTTTGTTGTGTTGTATTATATGTGTTATGTATTTTTGGGTTTGTTCAGATATCTTTGGTTTAGTATATGTATCTGAAGGTTGCACTTTACGTTTAGCTTTGATTTGCCGGATGTTTGTGTGTGGATGTTTGTTATTGCTATTTAGTTTTATTAGACTTGTATTAGGATTGCATATACTTACCTGTTATTGCTTAATAACTCTAATTTATGTTTTATAGTTTTGTGGATTCATGTTCTTGCCTTGTATGATTGATTAACATTCTATAGCTTGTAATATTATACGTTTATTGATGGCTGAGTTATTACTTATTGATGATGCCCATAGATTGTATAGTTTTACGTTTTCATTATGTTCGAGTTACTTGTTAGTTTGTAAAGTTTACTTAATGATGTTGTATAGTTAAATGTTTTAGGAGTGTTGTGTGGTTTAATACGTGTGTTACTTCCCGATTTAGGTGTTTTATAGTTGTGTAATTTGGTGGTTTGTTAGTTTGTGTTTCTTACTGGTTTGGATTTACATATTTATCCGAAACGTTTGATTTGTATTATATATTTACATTTGCGTTGTGTCAGGGTTTGCAGTTTTGTTTGAACACTGGGGTACCTGCAATTTGTAAGTTTAAATTTTGGGGTTTTGTATTGGTCTCACATTTTGTTCTTGTTTGATTCTTTGTTTACTTGGTTTATGGTTTGCATTTGTGGTTTTTTGACTTTACATGCTGTGTTTGTTTATAGTTGTGTACGAGTTAGGTTCTTTAGTTTAGAGTTAACCCATAGCCTAGTGCTTTTTGTGAATTGTTCCGGA
The DNA here is from genome assembly GCA_030849815.1 of Vickermania spadyakhi. Classification (NCBI taxonomy): domain Eukaryota; phylum Euglenozoa; class Kinetoplastea; order Trypanosomatida; family Trypanosomatidae; genus Vickermania; species Vickermania spadyakhi. Next base: position 1,053 of record JASAOA010001226.1, on the reverse strand, counting down.
ATTTGGTTTTTGATTACTTGCTTTTGCTGGCGGAATTAGTGGTTTTTATAGTGGTTTTTATTCCTGCATTTTCCTGATTTGTGGGTTTCTGCGGGGTTTGCCAATTAGCATTTAGGCTGTGACCTGCAGGTTTTTTGCTTTGTGTAGGGTTGATATAATATAGTAAGGATAGTGGTTTTCTAGGGAATGTAGGTTTTTTGTGTAACTTGTAGGGTTTTGCATAGATTTTGCCTTTGGAAGGGTTTGTTTTTGGTTATAGGTTTGTTGTTGTATTGTAAAGTGTTTGCTTGGTACTTTGCGTATTGTGATACTTTCAACTTCCGTAGGTATTGTGGGATTCATAAGGGTGTGGTTTTGCGAGCTGTTATGGGTTTTTCGTTTGTAGGTATGTTTATTTTTTTTTAGGTTTGTTGGGTTGTTATACATGTAGAGAATTCGGGAGTTTGTGTTGCGTGAGTGTTGGTTTTTAGGTTGGTGATTATATTGACTTTTGGGTTCTACTGAGTTTGTTTATTTAGATTATGATGGTGTTGGTAGGTGCGTTAATTTACTGTTACTAACGTGTTCGATTTAGGGTAATATTGGCGTTGTTAATTTCTTTTTGGGATATTGTATGCTGCTATTTTGTGTAGTTGGGTTGATTTGCGGGTTTTAGGTGTTACTTACATTTTACAGGTTTTGTTTTATGGCGGTTACTTTGTTTGTTTAGTTGTGGTAGTGGCTTATAGAGGTTTTACGTTTTGTATGCTGCTTGGGGTTTGGTTTAAATTCGGACCTCGTGAATTTGGTAGTCCTCGGTAGGAGTTTACATTTTCCTAATGGCTTTGGATAAGTTTGTACACTTTGGGTGTAGGTTTGTAGGTTTTGGTATTGCTGTAGATTTTGTGGGTTCTATGCTGGGGTTTTATTGTTTGCTTTACGGGGGTTTGTTGTGATTTGTTTTTTTGCCCACATTTGACATATTGTTTTAAACCTTAGTTTGCGTATTACATAGATATTAAAGTTCGGATTTGTGTTCTTATTTGTTGTTTAAACGTAGTTGGTTTGGTTTTA
>JASAOA010001225.1:0-14717 GCA_030849815.1 Vickermania spadyakhi | reverse complement strand
ATATTTGCTGGAGTGTGGCTTAGTATGTCTTTATGGTTCCTATATTTGAGAGTTTGCTTGCTGAGGTGTGTAATTGTAACTTTGTTTTGATTGCTGAGTAGTTGGTTTGTATAGTTTTGAGTTTTAGGTGTCGCTTGTAGTTTAGAGTATCTTGCAAGGTTGCATAGTTTAGTTTGCGGATAAGTTTGCGGGTATTAACGGTTGCGGGTTTGCTTGTTGGCTCTTGATGGAGTACCTATTTACTGTATGATTTTATTATGTTTGTGTTTTCTTGTAAATGGCTTTAAGTAAGATGTTGGTGCGCAATTCGTACCTGTTCATTTTGATTGTTTATTTTGTTATTGGTGGGTGTGGTTATTAGGTTTTGGACACAATTTTTGTGTGGTAGGGTAGCCGTTGGAGGTTCTTCTAATTTCGTGTACTTGGGGTGTGTAGTTGTTACTTGCTGGATGGATGTTTATTGTAGCTTTATTTTGTTTATTAGTTTTATGAGTGTATTTTTGAAATTTTAGATTACAGTCTTATAGTTTAGTATTAGATTGGTTGTAATATTTGTGGATTTACTTAGTTGTTTGTTTGCTGGTGTATTCGGGTTATTAGTTTTGTGTACTTTGCACTTGTGATGTGGTTTTGTTTAGTGTGACTTGATTATTGGTGGTAAGTGGTTGCTATGTGTGTTCGCATGCATGTAGTTTATGTGGTACCTTAGAAGTTTCGTTTTGTTTATATATTTAGTGTGTTGTTATGTTCGTTGCGCGTATAATTTAGTTTATTTGTAGGTTCGAATTGTGCTAATTTGTATTTCTATAGTGTTTATAGGTGTTGTTGTTAGTTCTTCAAAAATAGTGCGCGGTTTTTGATATTTATTGGCGTATGGGTCTGGTATCCTACTTTTATTTTGTAGCATTAGTTTTGTATAGTGTATTTGTGTAGTTTATGTAGGTTTGTTTTCTTATAGGTTTGGTAGTCGGGTTGTTTGCCGATTATATGAGTGTTAATGCGATACATTTAGGTTAAGTATGTAGGTTTATGTTTTGTTTGTGTTGTTATTTTAGATTTGTTATTATGGTTCGTAATATTGCCACTTATACACTGTGGTTTTTGTGTGCTATTACTTTGATTATTATGATTTATATGAGTTGTATTTTGTAAGGTGTATTTTATAGAGCCTGATGTTTTCCGCTTTGGTTTTTGGTGTTTGTTTGTTTTTTCGGTAGATTTTCGGGTTTGTTATTAATACTTTTGATTAGGAGCTTGCCTGGATTTTGATTTCCCTTGCCCCAAATTGTTTGGGTTTTGTTCTGGATTTGTTGCTGAAAGGTTGGTCCAGGTTCACCGAGGCTTTAATTTGTTGTGTTATAGATTGTTTAGGGATTTCATGTGAGTTGGTTTTTAGGATTTTGACTAGTTGTGTTTATTGTGATTTAGCGTATTCGGACATTTCTAGATTGTGTGTGGGTTTTGTGTTTTTGAGTTTCGGTGCATACGGGTATAGGATTAAGGCTTGCGTACTCCTGACCTTCGAGATCTTCGTCCCCTGGAGGGTTGATATAATATACAGAATTGACGGTTTTGGACTTTGTTGCTATTAGCAGAGCAGGGGTTTTCACAGGCTTTTAGATAGGTGGGGTATCAGGGCTTTATTACTAGCGTTAGGATTGAGATTTGGGTTTTGAGGTAGGTTGCTTTTGCCAGGTGTGTGCAGTTGGTCGGTTTTTGTTTTTTAGTATTTGGGTAGTATGTCTGACTTTTTGGGTTTGGATTTGTTTACTGATTGATAGTATGTATTCCTGCAGTTTGTGCGCTGGTTTATAGATATTATGCATGGCTTTGAACTTGGTTTTTGGGTTTGTATATGTATTTTGCTGTTGAATTATGGGTTTGCTGATGTGAAGTTTTGAGTTTGTAGACTACGCATATTTGGCACGAGGTTTTAAGGTTGTATTTTGGGTGTGGCTTTATAGATTTGCAGGTAGACGTACATTTTTGGGTTTGTTTGTAATATGTTTTTGGGTGTATTTTATTTGGTATGCGTGAAGTTTATTTCGAGGTTGGTTACATTTGCGTTGTTAGGCTTTGATATCTGCGGTGTGAGGAGATGCTTGTTATTGCATATTTATGTTGGTTTTTGATATTTTGTTTGCGTAAGGATTTTACTTGTTGATTGGTTGTGGGGTTTGGTGTATTGTGACGTTGTGTTTTTAGGTTTGGAGGACTGTTGGAACACTGTTGTACTTGTGTGTTTACTATGATTATTGAGGTGGGTTTTTGTGTTATAAGGTGTTGTGTTTTGGTTGTATAATGTTTAACATCTTGAGCTGTACGCTTGCAGAATTTATGGTTTAGTTGCGTTTTAGTTTTTGTAGGTTTGTGATTGTGTTCTAGACATTTGGGTTGCGTCTTGTAGATTCTACAGGTTGTATTATTATGATAGAAGAGTTTGTTTGCGTGCAATTAGAAGTACGTTGTGAGGTTGTTGGTTATGTAGTTATTGTTGTGTGCATATATGTTAAGGTTCCTAAAGATTAGAATGGTGGTTTTGTTATGGTTATCAATTTCTATAGTTGTAATATTATCTAGTGAACTTCTTTGTTCTTTTGGTATTATTACTTTCTAGATTATGCTTATTAGTTTGTAATAACTTGTTTATGATTTGAGTGTTGTGTAGAGTTTGTTTTGACTTTATTGGTTGCTTAAGGTGAGATTGTTTATTTTGCAGCCGTTTTTGTAGTGTACATGTTTGCGGTGTACTTGTTTCGTAGGGTTTTGGGGACAGATTGCAGCTGTTTCGTATATTGACTTGGTATGTGCTTAGAGTTTGTGATTTGGATTGAATGGTTTATATTGTTCTGATTTAGGTTTGCTTTGGTTGATTTTGCTTGTTGTGTTTGTAATTTGGTATGTTTGAAATTTAAATGAGTAACTTGCAAGGATTTGTGTGGGTTGTATACATTAAGTTTTGTAGTCGGGTTGCCATATCTGGTTTTACTTTATTGATTTGGTGTATGTTGTTTACGCATTAACTACAGTTGCGTTGTGAGTTTTGGTTACTTGTAGAACATTGTTTTGTTTTGTGTTAGGATGAATTTCCGTGGGTTTGCGTTTTAGCTTATATAGGTTTAGTATGTAGCAGGGCGGTAGTTTTTGTTGCCATGTGGATGTAAGGGTTACTTTATTTGGGTTACTAGGTTTGACTATGATGATGTTTATAGGACGTTGTGATATTTGTTGCGTTAGGTTTTTTTGGGTTGTGATAGTTCACTTACTTGCTTCTAGGGTTTGTTTATTGGTTTAGATTGGAGTTTTTACATTCAAGGTTTAGTTTTCTGCTGCTGGGTTATTTAAGGTTGTTTGAGGTTTTACGGATGCTTCCAGGAATGCTTGTGCTTTTCGCATAGTCCTTTAAGTTCTGTTTTATTGTATAGATTTCGTGTTTTGTAGTTTGGGGTCATTTTGAATGTTGAGTAGGTAGTAGTTTTCAGAGGCGTAGGTGTTTGTTAGGGGTGAAGTTATGCAGATGGTTAAGCAAGTTGCTTGTGTTTTACGCTTGTATTTTGGACGGGGAGGTTTGCTTATGTTTGTATAGGTTTGGAATGGATTTAGGTTATTTTATTTGCATTTGGTTTACAATTAGAGTTCTTTTTAATTTATCTTGTAGGGATTAATGTTGTCAAGTTTATTTGAAGTTTTGTATCATGGTAGTTTTTGTGTTTGACTTTACTAGGTTGTGGTACAGCATGGATTTTGTTGTGCTGTGGTATTGTAGGCTTTGGTACCGTATAAATGGTATTTGCGAAACTAGCTTCTGTTTGTGGGTATACTTCGTGATTGCTTGCTTCCTAGTTATTGAAGTTTGGTGGAGCCCATGTTATTTAACTCGGCTTTTGTAAGTTGTTGTTTTAGTGCAGACGTTGCTCTCTGTTTTTGTTGTTTGTTTTAGTATTAGTGTTTTGTAATTGTGCTTTGGTAGTTGTGTTACTTTACAGTTAGTTTATGATTTTGGTTTGTAATTAACATGTGCTTTGTGCAGCTGGAAAGTTGCTTGGTTTGACCTTTTTGTGGGCGTTTTAGGATGTAATTTTGTTTGGGGCATTAGTTATTTGTAGGGTTTGTAATTTGATGGGTTTGCTGTTTGTGCGGACATTTGTTATTGTTAGAATTAGAGATTTGGTTACGGGGGCGGACTCTTTTTGTTGTTGGTTATTTTGATTATGGTTTAGTGGATACATGTATTACAATTCTAGATTGTAGTTTATATAGGCATGTATCACGTTGGTTGTGTGGTGTGTAAGACTTCCGTTTTGTGTTGTCGTGTTAGTGCTTTTTGTTGATGTTGTAGGTTGTGTGTGTTTGGTAGAGTTGGCTTTCCTTGAGGTTTGTTATTTAGGTTGAATTCTATATGTTAAGCTATGTATTTTGTGTTCTTATAGAGGTTCCTGTTAATGCTTGCAGGAGTGTTTTAGTGAATTGTGGTCTGCAGGTTGCTGTTGGTGAGTTCTTTTGGGGTTTCTATTGTTACTTTAATGGTTTCCGAAGTGTTATAGTTTACGGAGGTTGTGATTTTATGGCGTTTTGGAACCCTGAATGTTTGGTTTGTGTATTGGTTTATGTTTGTAGTTGCTATGTATTAGGACATAATTGTATGTTTTTTGTTTTCGAATGCGGGGTTTCGGCGATGAACACTGGTTTTGGAAGTTTTGGGTGGTTTTGTAACTTTTTGTTTTGACTTATATAGAAGTTGCCTGTACTTGTTTAGGGTGTGTGTGTTTCTACTTATGATGGGTTTGCTAGGTTTGCAGGTTTGCTCTGAAGCTTTGAGCTGTGTTTTATACTTGGGTTTGCTGTGTAGATATGAATACTACACAATTTACACTGAGTTGTTATGTACGCATTAAGTTTTGTGTTTTTGCAAGGGTTTGCTTTTAGTTTTGTTTGCCGGGGTTTTTCGTTTCCTTTGGGTAGAACTCACGGATTACTACGTAGTGTGCATTGTTTCTTTTCGGTGTTTTGTAACGTATAGTTTTGCAGTCTTGTAGGTTTGCTTTTTAGGATTGTATGATTGTTGGGTTTCGTTTTGATTTGCTTATAATTATGTTTTTGTGGTAACTTCATTTCTTTTCCCGAATACTGCTGGGGTTATACCGGATTGCTTCGGGAACTGCGGGTTTCCTGGGGTGTGTAGGGTTGATATAATATAAGGTTTTGGCTGGGGATCTTAGGTTTTGGGCTTGATTTGCAGTAGAGCTTGTGGTTTTGGGTGTTTTTGGTGTTTTTGGGGTATATAGCGTGCTATTTTGGGTATTTTGCTGTTATGATATGGGTTTTTCGGGTTTTCACGATAGGTAGGTTTTGATACGGGATTGTAAGGTTGGGCTTGTGTTTTGGGTTTTGTGCGGAATTGGCGTGAACTTTAGATTTTGGGTGATGTTTAGGGTTGATATAATATAAAGTGCATTGTAGGTGCTGTTTAAGAGCTGTTTAAGGCTATTTAGGTTTACTGTTTAACTGTAATTGCGGTTTTGTTAGATTGTTGTTATTGGTATTTTGTTTTGCGTTTTTAGTTTACGTTAGGTGTGTACATAGGTGTGATGAACACATAAATTTGGAGTTGTTGTTAAATGTTGTTGTGATAGGTGTTGGATATTGTTGTAGGGTCATTCATAATGTGCAGTTCTTTAAGTGTTGTACTGGATCATTGTTTCGAGTCCTGGTTGCAGAGTGTTTTCTATGTAGTTTTCCTTTGTGGATATTATAGGTGTTGTATTTTGGGTTATATTGGTGGGACGCCACTAGTTGGGTTTGTATTTATATGCAATGTTGTTTGCAACTCGGATACTTAGGTTTTATTTAGTTGATGGTGCTTTACGCGGAGGGTGAGGGTTGTTGGTAGTTTGGTGTGTCAGCTTGTGTTAGGTTTGGGGTTTTTGTTTTTATTTGAGTTTATCCGTTTATATTTGTTATAACTACTACGAGGTTTGCTTTATACATCTGTTTTACGTTGATTATAATTAAGCTTAGGTTACTTTAAATTTATGTTGGGTTTGGGGGAGGTTTCGCCTACTGTGCGTAGTTTATTGTAGGGGTTGTTACATAAAATGTGTATTTGTGGATGTATTTAGGTTTGTAGAGGTAGGGGTGTTCGTGGAACAGTGTTTTAAGTTTTGTTTGTGTTGTGGATGGATGTTGCTAGATTGTTAATGTTTTGTATAGGTTTTGTGTTGTGAGATTTATACTGTTACTTTCCGTAAGGGTTAGATTTTGTGGTTTATTTTGTTGTTGGGATAGTGGCTCCACGACTACAGTGTTTGATTTTGTTTCGATTGGTGATGTGTTTTATTTACGAGAGTTTTGTGTCACGCGTGGGTTTTGTTTTATAGGTGTGGTATACTTATCACTTTGTGTAGATTTGTAGTATTTTGCTTAGATTTGATTTTAGTGTATATAACATTATTAGTTTAGGGTTTTGCTTTTAAATGGTTTGCATTTTGCGAGTAGTGGGTTGTGTGGTGTATGAATGAATAGGTTTTATTTGTTAAGTGTGCGGGTGCTGGGTTTTGATGTAGGTTATAGGATTGTAGTGTATTTCGGTGTGTTAGTTTTTTGGTTTTGTTTGTTAGGTTGTTGGGTTTGGGTTCTTTACTATTGATTATATTGGTATTTTGTTTTAGTGGAGTGTTGCTACTTTTGGGTTTACATTGTTGGATTCTGCAAAGTTGCGTGTTGGGTGGAGGTCTGCATATTGTGTGTATGCTTATTATTTACTGTTTTGGTATATACTTGATTGTTTTAGGACATTTCGGGCACCTCAAATGTGGGTTGTTTTTTGCTTGTTTTGTTCGTCCGCTAACATGTTATTTAGGAGGGATGGTTTGTGTGTGATTTGAAATACTTTGGGGTAATGCGTGTAGGGTGGTACAGATTTTATCTACTATTTGTTTTTACACGCGGCCAGGTTTGTGTGTACATATTTAGGGCGGTGTTTTATGTTTGATAGTGTGAGTTGACCGTTGTACTTGGGTGGGAGTTCGTATAATTTATGTACATTGTGTAGTTTTTATTACTGGAGGATTCCCAAGTTACTTCGAGGTTTGTATGTTTTGATTTGTGGGTTTGCTATAGTAAATGTAGTGTTTATTTAAGTGTTTACTTTGTGGGATTTAGGTTTGAAGTTGGCTATCAGACATTGTTTGTTCAGGGGTGCTGTTATGCATTAATTGTAGCTATGTGTTTGTCATCCGTATTTGGTTATAGGTTTTGAGTATACATAGCTTGGGTTTGGTTTACTTGTGTAGGTTGTATACGGAAGGTTTGTTTTGTGGGAATGTGTAATGTTTAGAATGAAATTTGTTTGGGCACAAGGATTATTTGCATTTGTTTGTTTGATTTCGAGGGGTGCATTGTGGGTTGGTTTGCATTAAATTGTGTTTAAGGTTGCGTTTGTTTAGTTTGTTACAGTTGTGGGGTTTCAATTGCAGCTTTCGTTTTAGACCTACGAGGTGAGGTTGCCAGTGCTATTGTGTTGTGGACTACTTAGGTAGTTATACTTTTGATGAGAGTTTTTTACTGCGTTCTTAATACATATTGGTATTTTGTGTAGTTGTGTAGGTTTGTATTTGCATGTTTGGTGTACTAAGCCGCAGAGTTTGCGGGTTTGATACTTTTATTAGTGTAGTTTACAGGTGGTTTTAATTTAATATTTTGTAGGATTGGTTTTGGTACTTGATTATAGCCCGCTTAGATGTGATCGTTTAGTGGTTATACTTTGCAGGTTTATTTTGCATAGGTGTATGTGTGATATTGCTTTGATGTTTAGGGGGGAGCATGCATGGGATTTACTTTTTGCATTTATATCATTAAAGTGTAATATTTCAGTTTTTCTTTTTATTTTGAAGTTAGATATTACGTGTAGTTTTATGGTATATGATATAGTGTATGATTGCATGTTTGTAGATTCGGTACTTTTGTTGGCTTGGTTTTGTTTGTTTTAATATATTGTGTGGATTTATTTTGCGGGTGTGATGAGCGGCATTAAACTGTATATAATTTAGTGTCAGCTTACTAGGTTTCTTGTAGGTTGGATGTTAACCTTTTATCATCTGTGTGGATACTGATTATAGTGTTTATATAGACGCGAGTTTTTGTACTTTTACAGAAGGAGGTGTGTGTATACCTTGCTGTAGCTTGTTTGTAGGTATTTATTAGAGTTGTAACTTGATATTGTGTTTTGTATTATAAGTTTACTTTTGATTCACATGTATAGTAATAGTAAGTACCATATTTTATTGTGTATTATTACTTTGGTATGATGGCTGTAGTTGGTAGGTTATAGTTTTAATGGTTATGTATTAAGTGTTTGGGGTAGGTTTTGTTTAATTAGGTTTAGCGAAATATATTTGGTTGTTAATTTTGGGGTTTCTTTAGTTTGGTGTTTGGGACTGGAGGGGTACGTTGTAGGTGATTGCATTTAGATTTAAATTCCTTTTAATAGTTGGTAGTTACTTCTGGTTTGGGTTTTGTAGTAGTGGATAGCCTTTTGTGCTTATATTATTTTAGTTGTGGTTGTTAGGGTTTGGATACCTGTTAGGGTGGCATTTTAGTACTTAGGTTTTGTTTGATAGGTTGTTTAGTATGGTTCATGTGAGACATTCATTTTAAGGTATTCCGGATCAGGAGTTTATTTTGAGCGATTTGGTTGCTGTATTGTGTTTGAGTTTGTAGGGGTTGGAGTTAGTGCATGTATACGTGTGGACAGAGGTTGCCTTTTCCGACACCCTCATGGGGTTTGCGGGTTGGCTTGTTTTCGGGTTTATGTTGCTGTTGGGTGTGTGTTTTGTGTGTTGCAGGTTCATATGCTAGAGTTAGGTTTGTATTTGGTTATAACTGCGGGTTTTGGCTGGTGTGGAGGGTTGATATAATATAAGAACCCGGTATTTGGGTACGGGTATTACCATGTGAGAGGTGTTTTAGCCGTTTAGCTTTAGTTTTACGGTATTTTGGGTGGATTTGCTTTCGTTGCTTATAGATTTGTTTGTACAGTGTGGGTGATATTTGCGGGCTTTCCTGTGACGTAGATTGGCATAGATTCCGAGAGAACTTCGTTGGTTGTGTACTTGTATGCGTGTTTTGAGATTTTCGTAATTATATATGTTTATTTTGGGTTTTGTTGTTGCTATGTAGTTGCGCTTTGGGGTATTTGATTGGTGGTACATGGTTGATAGTTAGCTACTTGGGTTTTATTGTTGTAGTTTATATTAACTTGCTGTAGGTAGGCAGACTCAGGGTAATTTGGTGTTATAATAATGTTGGGTTTATAGGTTGGTGTGTTTTTATGTTTGTTGTTCAGGCATTAGGATATTGTCGTGTTGGTTTGAATTTAGTTTGTGTATTTTATATGCAGTGAGGTTTCTAGTTTGTTTGGTTATAGACCTTTAAATTTATAGTTGCAATACTTTACACAATGGTTTTTTAACGTTTCTTATTTCGCGTTTCGAATTGTTGTGTTTTATAGCTGTTATTTATGTGCGCAGGTTGCAGTACAGGTTTGGGGTTAGTAGGTTCACTTGTGTATTGCCGAGTTAAGCTGTTTTGGTTATGCACTTCTGGATATGTTACTTTCTGTTTTTCGTGGACTATTGCAACTGAATTACTTTTAAATTAAACTTTCCTTGTTGCTATCCATTTAAGACTGTGATTTTGAGTTTTGCTAAGATGGATGCAGATTGGATTTGATACTTTGGGAAGGTGTTGTTGTTTAACTTCGTAAGCTTTCTACAAAGTTCTATTTGAGGTGTGTGTTTTTAGGGTATGTAGCTTAGGTGTATTTGTCATTATGGTTTTTGGTTTGGATATAGTTATTACGCTAGTGTTGCAGTTAGTTGATTTGGTTACAGGTACGTAGATTTGATATACTTGTGTTATTTAATATACTTCAAATTATTGTGTTGTTTTAGGGTGAGTTTTATGATTTGGTTTTGTAGTTGTAGGCTCCGTTGTAGGGTGTGTTTATGGCTCACAAGAGGCTGCATATGTACACTTTCATGGGTAGCTTTGGGTTAACATGTTTTACATAATCCAATGGATACTAGATTTGAAGATGTGTTCTTAGGTTTGTTTCATTGGTTTGACGTTTAAGTTTTAACGTTTTATACTGTTTTACTTGTATGAACTTGAATGTGAGTTTGGGTTTAATTTGTTAGGTTTTACGTATTGCGGGCATAGTGGGTTGCACTTTGGCTTAATACGTGTTAGGTTGGTGGGGGATTCAGTGATTTGTGTGTTTTGTTTGGGCTTAAAGTTGCTAGTATGCGTATTATTTTGTTATTAATGTTGTATATGTATGTAGATCTTTCGCGTTGGCACGTTTTATTTTGTGTTATGTTTTATTTCCGATAGATTTGTTTTTTGTTGTGTGCTTGGAGGGTAATTATAGTTAGGTTGTTATAAGGTGTTTACGTTGTTACATATGTAATTAGTTTTCTATTTTTTCGTTTTGAGTGCCTTATAGTATTGTAATATTTGTTAATTGTTATTGTGGTTTTAAATTATTACTTGCATTTGTATGGATTTATTGATTTTATTTGTATTGCGTGGTGCTTGGCGGGTTGTTTCCTGTTGCTTGTCTATATACAAGTTGTAAGTTACACTACTATCTACCTTTATATTTAACGCTAGGTTGTAATTTAGATTTTGGTTTTAGGATATAGTTATTTACTTTCGAATTATATGTTTGTGGAATAGGTGTTACATTGGAGTTTTACTACTGACATACTTGTTACATGAATTTCACTACACGTTGCTATTTTGTTGCTGGAGTGTTTCCGTATTTAAGTGTGTTGGCATGGGCTTTTAGTACAGTGGTTATTTTAGGATTCTTTTGTTTGGGTGTTTGTGGCGGTAATTAGGTTGCTTGCGCGGTGGTGTTATTTGAGATTCTCCTTATGTTGGGTGTTTTACTTTGTTATTTTCATTTGTTTATTTGTTTGTATTGTTTCTTGTGGGTTTCGTAGTAGTCTCATACACGCACTTTTGTTGGTTTTTTTGGGTTTAGGTGGTTAAGGCACTTGATTGATCGGTGAGCATGGTTTTTTGACATCTGGTTTTGTCGTTGTATTTATGGATTTGACTTCTATACTTACACGTAATATTGTTGCTGTTACCAGTAATTTAGATGTTGTTATTACTTTGATTTTGTAGTTTGGCATTTATATCGGGAATCTGTTTGTTTGGGTATTTTGTACGTTATAGGCTGTGTTAGATGTTGTGTAGGTAGACATTGTATATCACCGTTGGATTACTTACGGGATACACAGGTTGTATGCATGTTTCTTTAAGTCGGCTTTTTAACATGTATAACTATGTTTAAAGTTTACTTGTTCTAAATGGGTTGTTGTTTTTGTGCTGGGGTCTTGTATTTCGTTTTTCATATGTTGTAGGTTGCTTATGTTGCTGTTTGGCATTTAGGGTTTTAAGGGTCCTTTAATGTAGCTTAGGTATGTTGACTTCGTAGTTTGTGGGGTTTGGATTGCGGTTTGCACGGGTGAATTAGGTGGTGGGTACCGTTGCCTTGACTTTTACGTTTGTGCATTCTTTGTACGTAGCTTTTAGTTATGTTTGCTTTTTGGAGGGTTTGCTTTGTTTAACTTTATTCTGCTATATTTAGTAAGATGTGGTGATTTGGGTAGATGTTTTGTGTTAGTGTTTATTGTAGTGCAGGAGTGTCTTCTTTGCTTCGTGGTCCTTGTTTGAATTACTGTTGTAATGGTTAGTGGTTTTAGCTTACTTTACGTAGGTTTCGGGAATTGTTATCATAAGTTGTTTGCAGTCGCGTAGCTTTGCGTTTTGGATGTTAGTTTTCGGGGTAGGATACTGTTATGTTTTTGTAGGTGTTATGTGTTTATGTGTATAGTCGTGTTAGGATTTTGTGTTTTGAGTGCTAGTTATTGTATATTTAGTTAGATGTGTTGTACATATATTGTATTTATATGCGGGTTTGGTTGTTGCCGTTATATTTGTTTGTAGTTTCTTTTTTTGGGTGGTATCTTATATTCGTTTTGTAGTTTTAATGGCGTGTAGATAGTACTGTAGGTTTGAATTAGGTTGGATGTAAGTGTTTCGCGTAGCTGATTTACTGAATTGTGCTGCTTTGATTCTAGAATGTGTGGAGTTAGTACTGTTATGCTTGTTGAGTTGTGTGATTGGTATTTTTGTTTGTTTTAAATTTGGGTGTTGGTAATTAGTTTAAGGTTTATTTTTTGTTTGCATGTTGGTTGCTCTATAAAGGTTGTTGTTGCGGCAAGTACTTGTTGTGGAGTTGTTATATTTTATGGATGGTTGGATTTCCTTTAGGGTTGCATATTTTATGCTACTGGTCTTGCATTACATTGTTTTTGGGGTTGGGTTTTGCTTTTGGGTTATGTTTCGTACAGAGGTGTTTTGTGTGCATTGGTGTCTGGGTGTATAGTTCATGCTACTGCAGGTTTTGCGCTATCATAGTTGCAATAGTGTTGTGTAACTTTGGTTTTTGGGGTTGTTATAAGTTAACTTACGTGGACTAATTGTGAATATGGAGGTTTCGTAGGTGGATGTTTTGGGTTGTTGGTTTGTAGAAACTGGTGTGGTTGTATGCAGGACGCTGTGATAACTGCAGGTTTTGCGTGTGGTGTAGGGTTGATATAATATAGTGTAATTTTGGGATTTGGGGGTTTTATATATAGTAATTTACGTAAGTAATTGGTAAATATGGTGTTTTAGTAGTGTTTTGTGAGTGAGTTTGTAGAAGTTTAGTGGTTAGGTGTAAAGTACTATGATAACTGCAGGTTTTGCGAGTGGTGTAGGGTTGATATAATATAGTGTAATTTTGACTTTTAGCAGATTGGTATATTATAACTTACGTGGGTTACTGGTAGGGTATGGAACTTCGGGGTATATTGTTTAAGTGTTTTGCTTTGATGAAGTTTGTGTTGCGGGTCAGCAGTGTACCGAGTACTTAGGGTCTAGGTTGCTGGATTTACTTGGTTTGTGATAATATGTATCTGTTTTGGTTTGGAGTTTGCCAACGTGGTTTGTGTTTGGATTTGTTCTGCGGGTAATATTAGTTGTTGTTGTACACTTTAGGGTTTGTTGTTATAGATAGTTCTTTGGTTGTGTGATTGCTTTTGTTTTATGTATGGGTTTGCATTTTTATACATTAGTTATTTGGAATGGGAGGATTTGATTGCATCGGGTACTTGCTCGGAGATGTTGCATTGTTTTTTGGGGTGGAATGTAGACTTTGTGTGAGTACATAGTTGGGTTTACATACCCTAAGGGGGTTGTTATGCTTGCCATGGATTTGCGGTAGGTTGATGTAGGTTTGGAGTAATTGTGTTTGAGTTACGATACTTGATGGTTAAAGTTTCTCTTAAGGACTTGCTAGTGCAGGCCGCTTTGCTTGCATGTTTATGGTTGTAACCCATGTTGTAGGGTACTATGCAATTGTTTTACGTTTGTTAGTTTAATATTTGCATATAAGTTGTTTTAGGGGTGTTTACTTTAACAGATTGGTTTGGCGTACAGGTACTGGTGCATACTGGTTAGTTTGCTAATTAGGATATATGATGTAGGTGCTTGTTTTGGTGAGGTTAGGTATATGTGTTGTAGGCTTGCGGAATTTGTGGATTATGTAGCGTAAGTTTTTTTGCTGTGTTTAGGTAGTTTGTGTAGAGTTTGGAATATTTGTAAGTTTAGTTTGGATCCTTAATTATGTTTGCTATTGTTTGAGTTTTAACTTTGATTACTATGAGATATTTATTGTGATACATTTGGGTGTAGAGTAGTTTAAGGGTTTGTTACGTTACCGTGAGTTTGGTTGAACAGATTGAGGTTCTGTTTTCGAGGACTACCCGTGAGGTTAGCATGTTTTACTTGATTTACTTGGGTGGGTTGTGTTTTGTTGGGTTTAAGTAACTGCGAGTGTTTGATTAGATTTGTGGGTTTTGTTTTAATGTATCCAATTTGTTTGTGGTGCACACAGATGTTGGCTGGGTAGGTTTGCGGTTAGGCTTGCATTGCAGGCATTGTTTAAGGTAGGTAGCACTGTCTTGTTTTATAATGAATGTTTTGTTTGTCGTGTGGTAGGTTGGTTTTAAGAATTGTTTATTGCTAGTTTCTTTACAGTTAGGTTATTATTTGGGTGAGTTTGGGTATGTTTAGTTTTGTATTATGGTAGTTTAGTGACACGTTTACTTAGATTTGGGGGGTTGGTATACTTCACGTTTAATGGATAGTTACATTGTTTAGATTGTTTGTTTTCCGTTTTGCATGGTTAGTGAAATTTGTTGACATACATTGTGTTGTGCACCTTTCAGGTTTTGAGGGGGTGTGTACTTGTAATTCAAGACAATTTGTACAGCGCAATTTTGGGTTTCTAGATGTTATAGTTTGTTTAAATGTTTCGTTACCTATAGGTGGGTTGGGGCTACTGGTTAAGTGTTTTGTGGTTTTAGTGTTTACTTTTGTGGGTTTATTTAGATAGGTTTCCTTTTATGGTTGGATGGATTGTTATAGTTTTTGGTTTTATTGGATTTAGGTGGTAAGCACAGCTATAAGTTGTTTTATTTTATGACGTGTTAAGACGTGTTTAGGTTTGTATTTTTTGGAGGTTGTGGATACTGTGGATTTTAGTACTTTTGTGAATCCGATTAGGTTTGTAGATATAGTGATGGTTTGGTTTTTGCATT
>JASAOA010001224.1:0-14716 GCA_030849815.1 Vickermania spadyakhi | reverse complement strand
GCTATAGGTTTAGTAGAGGTTGGGTTTGCATTATTGTATTTCATTAAGTGTTGCATATAGTTTGTGTTTTTGATTTATGGTTGTAAGTTAAGGGTTGTAATTTAGTGATTTTTCCTTTGCGTTTTTGTTTTGTGTATTAGGTAGGACATACCTATTTGCTTGCTTGCGTAGGTTGGTTTTACTTTAGAGGCGCTTTGTATATAGGTTTGCGATACTTTGACGTTGAGTTTTGTTTATTAGTTTGTAGTGTTTATTTTGTGTGTTATTGGATACATTTTGGTTGGTTCATTTGGTTTGTATGTTACTTTTGCGATTTTGTTGTAGTGGTGATGTGGGGTTACTGTGTTTTGTTTCTTTTTGATTAGTTGTTTATGTTAATTTAGAGATTGGTTAACTTTGATTTGTCTGTTGCGTTTGGGGTTTTGTTTATGCGGTTGGGTTTGGGTAGGGAATTTAGATTTTATAATAGGGTTCGTGTGTTTTAGGTGTAGACTTGCTGGCGTTGTTTAGTTTCGGGGTGTAACTTGTTTTGATTCGAGGATTAAGTGTGTGACCAGATGGGACAGCTTGTAGATTTGCTAGTGGAGTTTGGTGGTCATAGATTTTTAGTTTTTTGCTGGTGGTGATTTAGAGCTTGATAATTAGGGTTTAATGGTTAGTTATACATTCTGCGTGTATAATTAATTTTGGGTTTCGAGGGGTTTGGATTGTGTACTGGCTCGCGTGGATTTGCTTTCTTTTAAGGGTTCAGTAGGTTTGGGTGCATATCTTCTAGGTGGTGTATTTGTAAGAACAGAAAGGTTGGGATTTTGGGACACCTGCGGATTTGCTGGCTGCTGGAGGGTTGATATAATATACGGGATGGTCGTTATTTAGGTAATTTAAGGGATTTGCTGGTATTTCGTTACCTTTGTGGATTTAGTTGTTTTTAGGGGTTTTTTTGGCTTTGTGGTTGTGGGATTTTGCAATATTATAAGGGTTTCATAGGTATCACAGATTCGTGGTTGAGGGTTGCTATAAAGTGTGTGACTTGGTTGTTTGGCGGGTATAGAGGTTGCTGCTGCTTTCTTCAAATTTTATGAATTTCCTGATTTTTGGTTTTTGCTACCACACTGTATATTTTGTTTTGAGGCTGTATTTGCGTGCGCTATGTGGCTGTGGATTTGTAACGTCTAGAGGATTGCATAATATAAGGGAACTTCTTGCTAGTTATATTTGAACGATATCTCGTTGGGTAGATTTGCGCTTACTATTTTATTTTAATAGTTATGTAATAGGTATTTCTTTATGTTGTGTTTATACAATGTAGATTTGCATCGGAGGTTTTGGTCCGTTATAAGATTTATGTAGGTTAGTTTTGGTGTGGATTTACGTTATGTTTGTGTAACTGTATTCCTCTGGGAGGTTGTTAATATTCCTGGATTGTGTGTTTGGGGAGGGGTTTGTTGTTGTGTTTTATGCTCACACAGATATTGATGTTTTATATAAAGAGTATTTGTATTTGTGTTTTAGTTTTGATTTTAGGTTTTGTTGTTTTATTTGTTGTTAGGGTTGTGTTTTGAGTTATTTTGCGATTGGATTGGCGATTTAGGTGTTATCCTAAGGGTAGATTGTAGCATTATTAAGTGCGTTAGAGGCTGCTATTTTGTAAGGTTTTAATGTGTTTTTAATGGTAAGTGTTTATTGGTTTGGTACTTGGGTAATGATTATACTTATATGTATACTTTTGTAGATATATTGCTACGTTACTGCTTGTTTTGGGTGTTCAGGTTTCATTATTTACATTGTTTACATTTGCGGTTTTTGTTTGTAATTATTCTAAAGATACACTGCAGGTTTGAGTTTTGTTCTTAAGTTATTAGTTTTATATTGTTGTATTTGTTTTTATTTGCGCATTTGCTAAGTGGTTTGTGTTTGTTTAGCTGTTTGCAGAAGTGTTTAAGTTGGATGGGTTCTGGGTGACTTTATATACAGAATGTTGTAAGCTTTAGAATTTAGTGTATTATTGCTGGGTTCTTTGGGTTTTGCGTTGCGTATAATTTGTAGTTGTGTGTTTGGATATCGGTTTATGACGGTAGGTGCACATCATATTATGAGGTTACATTCATGTTGTAAGGGTTGTCAAATTGATTTATTCTTGATGTGTGTTGGGTTTTTCGGGTAGATTTCGGTGGTCTGTTGCAAAGGTTGTTTATATTTATTATTTTAATGGTTGCATCAGGGATTGATTTTAGTGCCCTTAAATCATTGTTTTGTTGGTTTTGTGAGTTGGTGCATAGGATTTAGGATTTAGGTTGTTTGGGTGATTCTTCCTACAGGGTTGGTGCATGTTGTTTTGCTTTACGATCAGGTTGCAAAGTTGTGTTTTGCTTACATAAGGTTTGGGTTTTTACTTATTTTATTATTTTGAGATTGTTGTATGCTTTTAAGTATATTTGTTTAGTAGAGTGTGTGTTACAGAGTTGTGTACTTGGTGGTTGCGATACATGTGATTATGTTGCGTCCTTAGGCTGGTTGTAAATGCATTGGTTGTTAATGTTCATCGGCATTTAGGGGTTTAGAGTTTTCATGTTTTGCGGTTGATATTTTGTTTAGTTGATATAGATAATGGTATTATACGAGATGTCGTTAATAATTATGTTTGTTATGTTGTTGTGATGTTTTGATTTAGATAGTATGTTGTTAGGATTGTGTTATTTTGTAGTAGGGATTTTGTTATTTGCGTGTTTCAATCTTTGGTTTTGGGTTTAGAGTTGTTGGTTACATAAGTTACTGGGATTGTTTTAGTACTTGTGACTTTATAGATTTAGAGTCGTTTATATTTAGTTGTTTCATGGGTATTTGTATTTACGACGTTTCGTGTACTTTGCTTTGCTGTAATCGTTTATTTGATGGATTTGGAGTATGCTTCAGGTTTTGTAAAGGAGACTCGTGTTTTAGCTTTTAGTGTACGGAGGTTGTGTAGGTTTTTGTTTTGTGTGCACTGTTGTATTTATTTGGTTGGTGTGTTTGGGACTGCGTGTTTTTGGGTGCGTTACTGTTGGCAAGTGTGTTGTTTTGGGCTGCCTGGAGTTGTGCTGTTTACGCGCATATATTATTTGGTTTGTGGTATACTTTGTGCATGGTGTGTATGATACGGACTTATAGTTTGGAGGGACTTTATTTTAACTGTTATTTTGATAGTTGCGATAGTTGTTTGTTGCATTATGTATGTTTACGTTTCGCATTGATCATATATTTATTGTAATACTGAACCTTTCTATCTTTTTGGTATTATTGTTATTACTTGGTTAGATCCATGGGTTTATGTTTTGTTTTAATTAATTGTTCCTATAATTTGTTTACATTGTTTATTATTGGTTAACTTACTGGTTGTATTAGTTATTTGTTATGCTTGGTAGGTAGGTGAATACTTGCAGATAGCTGCTGCATTTATTTACAGAGGTTTTGATTTTGCTTGATGCTTTTTCGTGTGGGTTGGTTTTCTGGATTTGCAATTAGATTTCTGTGCCTGATATGCAAATATTGTGTAGAGTTTTCTGCGTTATCTATGTTAGAGGTAGTTGTATTATGCCTGATTCTGCAGATTTTTATGTTGTGTGGACTTTTTATATCGCTGGTTGTTTAGATTAGTCGGTGGGGGTGTTTGGTTTGGATTTTTGTGTGGGGTTGCATTTATTATTGTGCCTTTTAGTTTGAGGTTTGTTTTTGGACTCTTTTATGCTGTATGTTTGGATTTGTGAATTTAGTGTAGATTTCCGCTGAATTGTTTATTTAGGTTTTGCGGGTATGCTAGTTGAATATTGTTACCGACGTCAGGAATTTGTTGGTTTGGGTTTTGGTTTGTGAGTTGGAGTGCGTAGATTTGGTGTTCGCAGTTTTTGAGCTTTTGTCGTTTTGTTTTATATTGTTGGAACGTTGTGGATGTATAGTTACTTTGTTGGCTTCCTTTATTATGGGAGGGTTGTATTTATATACTGTGGTTTACGTAGGTACTTGCTTGTAGGCTGTTTGGTCTTATGCTTGTGTGTTTACTCGTTGTTTGTTAGGGGTATGTATAATTTGCTGTAGTTTGCATAGGCTTTATAGTAGGTGTTGAGGTTTACTCTTTTGTGTGTTAAGCTTTGTCGAGTAGGTTTCTATGCTATTACCTTTAGTGGTGGGTTGTGTTTACTGAGTTTTAGATTTTGTTGCTTGTTTTAATTGGAGTTAGGTTAAGAACTGTTTATGTTGATCAAGAGTTTTTAGGATCGCTGTTTTGCGGGTGCATTTTGGGTTTTGTGTTATATTTTGCATTATGAGGTTACTTTGTTAATTTGCTGAATAGGCGTGGTTTTATTTGAACTATTTGAATGGTTCATATTAAGCTTCTTATTGACTGCTTACGTTTTGAGTTCTTAGGGATTTATATATGCTGTTATTGGTGGGATTGAACATAGAGGCTGTAACTTTGGATTTGTTGGGTTATTTGGCACTTTTGTGATTTGTGTGGATTTTGGTTTCGAGTGTTTCGCAGGCTTGTGGTTGGTAGATTGTGGTAAGATGCTTGGTATAGGCTTGGTTTTGTATGCTGTGCATGCTCGAACTGCGTGATTTCTGTGGTGTTTAGGGTTGATATAATATAAAGGGGATCAGCCAGGGACTTGGGTTTGGGAGGTTGGGTTACCTTAGTATTTGATAGGTAGTTTGTAGGTGTGCTTTCAGCGGTTTAGATGTACCTTTTGGGCTATATTTTGGGTTTAATGGTAGGTGTGGTATTCAAATGGTTTGTAATTCTCCTGGGGGGTAGGTTTTGCTACTAGAAGTGGGTTGGGTTATTATGCTTTCTTTGCATTTACAGGGTATATAGTATTGTTGTGTTTTATAGTTTGTTATTGTGATTTAGTTGTGGGGTTGGTTTGCTATCGGAGGTTACTGCGTTTTCGAACGTTTTATCTTGAGAGTTTCCTTGTTTATGTTTTGATTGTGGGAGTGTTTCTATTTGTTTTTATAGAGGGGATTTGTAGTTGCTTTGGTTAATTTTGGGGTGTGTTGCATGGTAGGTGGTTTGTTCCTTCAGTAGAGTTTGTTAGAGCTCTATTTAGTGTTGTAACGGTATCATTGTAGAGGCAGTGGTAGATCGATACTTTAGGTTTGTTTATTAGGATGGGTTTGTTATTGCTATGGTACTGTAGTTTTGCATAGGTTTTAAGCCGCACCTTTGTGATTTGCGTTAGGTTTGGTAGTTAGTTTGCTTGTTCAGGTATTGATATTATGTGCAAACGCTTACACTTCTACATTACTTTGTATTGTGTTTTTTGCTTGTGGTTGTAGGTTTGTTCTTCAGGTTTCGGTTTGTTTTGAATTGTTGCAGTTTGCGTTAGTTTTGTTTTTGTTTAAGTTTTACTTGTTTGTTGTTTTATAAGATTTAGAGTTTAGGTTTATAGTGTAGTTACTTTATTGTTCACTTATACATTAGTTTAATAGATTTGAAACATCGAGGTTGTTATGGTGTTACCGCAAGGGGTAGTTTGTTTTATTATTATTATTTGGATTACTGTAGAGGTTGTTTTCGCCGTTGACGTTGATTGATGTACTTAGTGTATGATAGGTTGTTGTTTGTTGGGTTTTTGGAGTTTAGGTTTAAGTTGGTGTTTGATTGCTTTGTTAGTTTCCTATAGACTTGCACGTTTTGCAGGGTTTGTAGGTTGGCCTAGATTACATCATGTTAAAATTTAGTTGTTACAGTTGGGTTTTTTGGTTTGTATAGGTTTGTGGGTGTAAAATATGGTTTATGTAGTTTAGTTAGTTTGATTAGTTTTGTAGTCATGTTGTATAGTGGTTGTTTCGTTGGATGGGGTATTAGGTTTAGGTTTTGTTTTAATACGAGATTCGATTTGACAGTGGGTTTGGGAGGATGTTTTGTAAGTTCTGTTTAAATTGCTAGTTTTCTTGACATTTCTACGTAGATATAGTGTTTGGGTTTGTTGGGTTTGTGATTTTTACTTTATTAAGTTTAAGTTGTGGCTTTTTATTGTTTTGAACTTGTTTAATTGGTTTTGCGTTGGGATTGTATATGTAGGTTAGGTTGTGTGGGTTGGGTATTTCAGGGCAGTTTTGGTTTCAGTGTTAAGGTTTGTGGTGCCGCATAGTTTGTGGGCAGTCGTGTATGCTTGGTACTTACGCTGTTAATACTTGTTTTAGCATAGAGTACTATATAGTTTTTCTTTGTTTTGTATTTTTTCAAGTATACCTGTGCATTTATGTAGTTAATATTTACACGGGATTTCTGAATGAATTTACATGTTGTTTGGTTTGCTAATACTTGACATTTTGTGTGGAACTTTTTTGTTTTAAGTGTTAGATTAGGTTATTATACTTATATACTGTTTTCGTTAATGTAGATTGGGGAGATGATTTGTGTTGGTTAGGTTTTTGTTTTACAGGCGGGCGGACTTGGGGTTTATTTTATTATAGAATGGCTTTGCTGGTATTCGGGTATCGTTATGTTTTTGTACTTTTGGTTTGTTATTTTGCTAATTGGAGTATAGATATTGTGTTGCTTTTTGATTCTGTGTAAGAGTATAGAATTTGTAGTTCCACAGCATGAGTTTTTAGGTTTACATGTAGGTGTGATTTGATACTTCCGTTCAGGGCTGGCAGGTTGTAGCATCTTAAACTTTGTAGTGTTAGCTTATTGTTTGGTGCTTTATACATTGTTGCTGTGGCATTGAGTTGCCGTGGGTTTTTGGTTAAAGGAGAGATTTTGTTATAGTGCTTATATTGTGTTTTGTTATTAAAGTTAGGGTACTGCCTAAAGGGTTGTTTGTGTCGTTGAGTTGGCAATATACTATAAGTAAGTGTGTATCAAGGTTTTGGGATTGTTGGTTTTAACAGTGTAAGTGTTTAACAGAATTTGTTTTGGTTCTATATGTTACGGTTTACTAGTGGGGGGTTTACTTGATGGCGTCTTTGTATTATGTTAGGGTAATACTTATTTATATAACCAGAGGTTGTTTTGTTGTAAGTTTAGAGTTGGTGATAAAGTTATTGTAATATTATTTCGATATTTTGGTATTTTTTATTATTACTTGGGGTTAGTTATGCGTGGGGACTTGTGTTACAATTAAAACTTTAATGATTGTTGCAGCTGCATAGTGTTCTTGTATGGGTTGGGAAGTATTTTAGGTAATGGGTATTGTGTACGATGTAAATATCTGGCTGGAATTTACGTGGAGGGCTTTTGTATATAGTAACCACACTTTACGGGTGGGTTTTGTATTTACAGTTGCTTATTCATTAGGTTGGTTCGCTTTGAGTTTGTTAGTTTTTGTAATCGCTATACGTTGTTTTTGTGTAGTTATGTTTGGAATTACTGTTTGTATAACTTGTGGTTTACTTTGCTATGACACTCATAGGGATTGGTTTCTTGATTTTGTGCTTTATAGGTTAGTAGTTTGGGTGTTTTGTTTAGGATGGTTTTATTTTGAGTTGATTTGTTGTACATATGTTGTGTGGTTTATATGATCGTATCGTGTAGCTATTATGTATTACGAAGTTGCCTGTTTTACGTTTCTGTAGGGTTGGTTATTTGGAGGTTTGCAGATTTCTGTTGGGTTGTTTGGTTTTGTGGCCTTACGGGTTGCTTTTGTGTGAGTTTGGTTGTATATTTACTTGGTTTGGTTAACCATTTAAGGTTGTTAACTTTAGGTTATACTTTTTTGTGTTGCTTTGTAGTTGTTGTTTATTTGTTGTGGTTTGATTTTGTGTTTATGGCAGGTTTACTTTGTGCATTTTGAGTTAGGTTAGATGGAGGTGTTTATTTGGGCCTGGACGATATTACATTACATGCTAAATTTTCCTTTGTAGTTTTGATTCTTTGTAATCGCATATGTTTGGTTGGTTGCACTTATGTGTTTTATCCGATACATCTTATGTTTCGCTGCTGGGCTTGAGGGTTTCCTTTCGTAAGGGTTAAGATTTTGGGGTTATGAGTTTGCGGTTGTGTGTGGGATTTTGTGTGTAGTTTTTACATACTTTGCAATAGGTTTTTATTTGTGTTATTAGCATACTTCTGGAGTTTAGGTTTGACTTTCTGTTTTGTGTTTGTTTCCGTTTTAGGTATGTTGCTACTATTTAACGGGTATTTGTTCCGGTATATTTGATAGATTTACATTGGTAGGTAACTCCCTATTTCAGGAGTTAGGTTTGCTAGGTGTATTTAGAGGTGCAAATACTTTATTTAGTGCGGAACTGCAGGGTTTTAGTGTTCTTAGGGGTTGATATAATATAAGGATCTCCGTAAAACAGGCTGTTTTGGGTCTGTAACCAGTGTAATCACTCAGTATTTAGTGTGGATCTGCAGGGTTTTTGGCTTGGACGTAGGCATGTCATAGGGATTTTCGTAAACAGGCTTTTTAGCTGTTGTGGTAGATGCAATCGCTAAATAGTTAGTTTGTCCTGCAGGGTTTTTGAGGTTTGAGGGTAGGTGGGATATCCGAGTTATCGAAAAGTAACCTAGTTTGGGGGGACAAGATTTTCCGACTGGTTTGGGTGGGATTTTGTGTTGGTATGTTTCCCGAATTTCTGCAAATTACAAAGGTTGGTTGTAGTGTATTTGCGAGGTGGGTTAGTTTTGGGTTTAAGTTTGGAGTAGTTGCCTAGAGGTAAGTTGCAAGGCAGGTAGTTTACACGATTGTTTAGGATTGTTGAACATACATTGGTTATATTTTGGGTTTGGTTTTTAGCCTTGTCATTGCATTTAGATTTGAGCTGGGTTACTGGAGTTGGTACACTGGATACCGGGTTTTTATGCCGCAGTGACAAGATTGCGGGGTTTTGATTAGACGTAGGCGTACGTTTGTTAGCTGTATATTTGTTTTGGTTTGGTTTTTGCTGTGGATTGGTTTGGTGATTGGCTAGGCATATGTTTGTGTGGGGTTTGTATTGTATTGGCTAAGTTTATATTGATGTGTTGTTTTTGGTATTCCTAGGGTTTTAATAATGTAGTAATGGTTAGGTTAACGTTATGCTAGTTGGTAAGTAGTATGTTTGCATACAGTTTGGTGAAGGTTGCTACTTATAAGTGTTGCTGCGTGAGCCTTGTTTTGATATAGAATTACTTATCGTATTGGTTTAGTCTTCGGGTTGTTTTCGTGTTTATTACGCGCTTTGTTTGCAGGTTTACGTAAACCGAGTTTGCGGGAACTTTTGTTTGGTTTGGATTTATTTAGTTTGTGAATTTGTTATTTTGTTGCTTTTGTTTTGGGTTTTAGAGTTGCTGTTTTTGTTTTATGTATTGTTGTGCTGATTACGTTTGCTAGTGTTACTTGCTTGCTTATAATTAGTATATGCATGATTGTAGGCTAACTTTAATGTGTGGTGTTATAGTATTCATCATATTGTTACTGTAATATTGTTTTAGTTTTTTGCCATTGGTACTATTACTTTGTGGTTTATAAGGTTTATTGACACGTTTTGTTTGTAGGTAGGTTGTTGTTTTTTGCATGGTAGATTTTTGGTTTTGTAGAGTTATGTTTGCAGGTTGTGCTTTTATAGGTTTGTTGGTAGTTTAATTTGTGTTTTGTATCTACCCTACGTGAACCGGTGGCTTGCAAGGTTGGGGATTTTTTAAAATATTTACGTTTGTGTGATTGATTCGTTATTTGCAGTTAATTGTTTCATTGTTGTCTGAATACAGTTATATATTTGTGGTTTGCGTGTTTGTATGTATTGTTTGTAAAGTTGGGAGTAGTTTGTTGGTTGCAGTGTTGCTTAAGAACATGTTGTTTGATAGTGTTGTTTTTATTTGATTGTTTTGATATTGCAGGGGACTTGTTTGCATGATTAGATGTAAGTGCTTTTATGGAAGCTTCGAGGTTGTGATCTTGGGATGCTGCGTTTATGTTTTGCTTTAGAGGCGTTGTTACTTATTATTGTTTTTGTTTTAAATTTAGTTAATGCTACTGTTTTGGTGGGTTTTGTGGTTCGTTATTTATGGTTTAGGTATTTGCAGTGGGCAGGTAGGTATTTTATGTCTGCATGGAGATAGTTGGGTGTCGTGTATGTTATTGTATAGTAGTAGTTGGTGTATGGTTACTTTAAGGTTGTGTTCTGAACTTGTTTGTTTTAGTTTTAGTAGGGTTTTGGAAAGGTTTCAGAGGTTTGTTTGATTTTGTTTGTTTTGTAAGATATTTTACTGTTCATGTGAGTATGGTTTAGACTTTGTGTTTACGTAGTAAGTTACGGCAGGATGTTGATTTGGTTTTTATATTGGTATAGATTGTGTATGGTTGTAGGGTTTACGCTGGTAGTTTTCTTTGTAGATTGTTTAAAGTTTGTGTTTGGTGGCTATAATTGTAGTCGATGATGGAATTGTGTTGTTGGCTGGTTTATTTGGTTTTAGGTTTGGGTTTGGTATTTGCGTGTAGTAGCCTGTTGACGTTGTTTGTTTTAATATGGATTGACTTTATCATTTGTGGGTTTATTTGCTAGTTTGTTCAAGTATACTATTGGTTTCCTATTAGATTGTTGGTTTTGATATATTGCTTTTGTAGTTTAGGTGTAAGTTGTTGTAGAGTTGTATGTTTGATTATATTTCGTTATTTAAACCTTACGGCTTGAGTTGCGTTTAATATGTGTATATTTGCGCATGTTACAGTTTTATATTTACATTTGTTTGCTTGCGTATTTATAGGTTTGTGTGGACTTGTAGGTTTCTTATTTGAGTTTTGCGTGATTTTGGTTGTGTTTGCATATGTAGGCATTGTTTTGCTAGCTGTTTAGGTTTGTGTTTACGGACTTGCTGGTATATTTAGGCTACTTACATGCTTTGTGTGAGTTTACTTGTTTAGTGTATTGTGCTATAGAGGAGTAGTGTTGTTAGTGTTTGTTGTATTGTATATTTTATTAAATCAATTTAGTGTAATATTTCACATTTTCTTCTTTTATATTGTTTGTATTATTACTTGCAATTAGGATTATATGAAGTTTCGTTAGATTGTGTTACTAGTTTATTTTTAGGTGGGTGTACTTGCAGAGTGTATAGTGTTTTATGGTATTAGATTCGCTAAGTTTGCTGAAGGAGATTTGTGTTGTTACGTGTTGCTTTATTTGGGTTTGTTTCTCAGTTTTAATTTGTGAGTTGGCGTATTTGCTGCTGATTTAGTTGTTCTTTAATAACGTGGCATAGTTGGGAATCCTGTGTTTTGCAGCTTTGTTTGGGTTGGTTGTCGCGCTTGTTTTGCGTTTTGCTTATTGAAATGTTTTGCGTGTCAGTTTGCATTTTGCTTGGGTTGCTTTTGTGCTTCGAAATTGTCGGATATGAGCGTGCATGTTTGATGTTTTAGCTTGTGCTGGTTTTACTTTGATTGTTTGCGGATATTATATGTTGTGTTGTGATTTTAAGTGTTTACTGTATATAATGTTTTGTTGTTTAATAATTTTAGTTTGGAGTGGGTTTTATCTTATATGTTTATTTGTATTTATATAAGCGTGTTCAGTTTTGTGTTGTTTTATATTGTGTTTTGGGGTTTTTTGTTTCGTATTACAGTTTAGTGATACTTTTGTAGGTTTGTGGTTGACAATTCATGGTTTATTTTGTTGGGTTGTTGATTATAGATTTACTACGGCCTATTAGTTTATTTGTAGCATATGGATTTACGTTGGGTTTCGTTTGGCTTTAAGTTGTGTTGGGCGGAGTTTGTTTGCATTTGGTGTTTAATGTAGGTAGATGAAGGTTTACTATTTTGCTGTAGTTTTGCTTTGTATATAATTGTGAGTTGGGGGTTTGCTTATGTTTGCTTGTTATATTTGTAAGACTGAACTTGTGTACTAATTGTAGGGTGCGTAGGTTTTTGGGCTGTTGTAATATGTAATAATCTACAATATGGGTGTATAGCTGTTGCTGGGACTTGTATATTTAAAGTTTGTTATTATGAGTTGCCATATTTGCTTTTACTTGTTGAACTTTGGGGTTGGGGTTATTTGGGTTTGGGGGTTGGCTTAGTTGGTTGCAAAATGCTCTATAACTGCGGGTTTTCCTTCCTGTGTAGGGTTGATATAATATAAATATAGTGGGATTTAAGCCAAATTTTGGTTTTACGCTCTGGATTTCGGCACCTCGGACTGTAGATGTAGGGTAGTGCTGGCTTGTAGTCTATGGTTGTAGAGTACTGGGTATGGTTTCCACGAAACTGGGGTTTTAGAGGTGACATTGGCATAATCATGGATATTGGTTAACGTGCTGCTTTAGGTTAGTAAAGTTTGCTTTTTGTTTTTGTGCAGGTAGTACTGCTAATGTTGATTGTACTGCTGGTGTTGTATAGTTTTACGAATTTGGTAGGTTGTTTGTACTTTGCTAACTTTACTTCGTTTTGTGATATTGTATAGTAGGTTGGTTTTGAAGTTGGAATTGTAGGTGGTACTTGTATGATTTAACTGAGTTTTGTGGGGTTGTATTATTGGTGTTTAACTTTGTGGTTTTAGATTTTAATGTGCTTGTTACTTGTGTGATTTTGTGGATACTTTGTGATTTGTTGTTTAGGTATGGGTTTTGTTGGGCGTAGATTGAGGATTAGAAACTTATGGTTTTACGTCGTTGTTTTTGATTGTATGTTGATAAGTTAGTGGCACTATTAATGATTTTGGTAGTTTGTTATTTTTACCTGTTTGGTGTATGGTTTATAATGCTTATTTATATGTTTAACGTTTATATTTGTTATTATATGACTAGATTGTGTATGCTAGGACGCTATTCAACGGGTATTGTGGTTCGGTGTGTTGTGGTGTCTGTGTGGTTTTGTGATTTGCGTGGGTATTTGGGTTCCAATATATTCCTTAATGATCTGTATACTTTGTGAATTTGAGTGGTTCCGCAGAGGTTTGGAGTGTTTTCGTTTGTGTTTGTGCTTTACCCTTGTTGGGGTTTTGGTCTACGTATTTGTTGTTTTATTTGTGAATTAGGTTGTGGAGTATTCAATTATTAAGGTGTGTTGTTGTTTTGATTATAAATGCTAATGTACGTCGTATTAGGTGTGTTTGGTTTATATGGTGTTTTGTAACTTACATGTTTAACTTTAAGGTTTAGAGCGTTAGTGGAGTGCTCTTGATTTGCTTTAAGTTTGTGTTTTGTTTTGTTTGTTGTTTACTGATTGTGGTACTTTATAGTTTTAGGCGTGAGTTGTGTTGTTATTTAATTTGTTTAGATTTGCAGTGGATTGATTTAGCATGCTTGTTTTGTAGGTTTGTTGATTTGTGTGCCTATTGTAGGGATTACAGCTGTCCTGGTAACTGCAATTTTGTAAATTGTTTCTAAGTGTTTAGACTGTTTAACGGAATTTAAAAGAATCCTGGTTTGTGTATATGTTTAGGTTTGGATTTGCTTGTGTTTGGGGTTTCCTTTTGGTAGGGTTTGTGTAGGTTAGTGTGATCCTTGGTGTTGTAGGTTAGTTTCCAGAAGATGCTGCTTGTTGATCTATAATGATATGTTGAGGGTTACTGCTTTTATGGTTGTATTTATTAATGATATGTGTATATATTGTAATATTAGATACCGAGTTTACATGTAGTTTTAATGGTATTACTTGATATAGTATGCTAGTGTGAATGTTAGATGTTTATTTATAGTGTAGGTAGGTGGGTGGTTTGATTTGGTGTGCTGGACAGGTTTTGTGTACTTTAATTTGGTTGGTTTTTGGTTTTGGTGGTATAAGTACGTGCTTAAGGATTTGGTATAGCTGCAGACTGTATGAAATTGTGGCTTTTGCTTTTGTATTTTATATTTAAAGGTTTTGTTTTGTGTTTTTGTGTTCACTTTAGTGGTACCTTGTGGATGTAGGTTTGTTTTGCTCCTATTTATGTTTGCGATTAATATTACGGTTAGAAGTTTTAGTGTTAGGTTCGAAAGTTTTTATGGTTTGTGGGTGTAGGGAATGGATACCGTATATTGTAGGTTGCTTGTGTTGTTTGGGGTAATTCGCATATGTTGATTGCCTGTTAGTGTAGGGTTGTTGTGTTTGACTTGTGGTGTACTTGTGTTAAGTGTGTGGGGTTGGCGTAGGTTTGTAGTTTGCGGTTATAGTTGGCTTAAACGTTTGTTTTACTTTTATAATTGTTTATAGTGTGATGGGTTTGGGTTAGAGTTTGGATGCGGATTTGTATGTTTTAAGTTTATATTAAGGATTGAGTTAACTTGTTGTTTATTTTGTTTGTTTTGCTGACATGAGTTGTATATTTGGTGGATTTTCGGAGTACTTTGATTTACTTGCGATTTGCAGTTCCTTATGTTTGCTTTGTGTTAGGATTGCGTTGTGTTTGTAGTGTTTTGTGTGTTTGGGGTTTGTGTGTATAAATTGGTTGGCTTCCGGGATTTACTTTACGTGATAGTGTGTTGAGGGTGTTTAGCTTTCCCATCTTTGTGATTTACAGACTACTAGTACACGTTGTACATTCGTGTGTAGTTTTAGCTGTACTTGTAGTTGTGTGCTGCAGGCGTGTATCTGTATTGATTTATTGTAGTATTTAGTGTTACTAGTTTTGTTGGCTGGTTAGGGGTGGGTTTTGGGCTTGCTATGTGGCGTTGGTTTGGTTTCGGTGTGTTTCGTGTGTATAGGAGTTTTAGTGGTTTGTTATATATGTTTTCCTTGAGGGTTTTGTTTGTTATTTTCTTTGGGAGGTTTGTTTAGCCGCATTGAGAAGTTTGCGTTTTTTATGGTTTTATTTCTAAATTTCTGTGACT
>JASAOA010001223.1:0-14704 GCA_030849815.1 Vickermania spadyakhi | reverse complement strand
GGTGTTAGATTCTGCAGGGGCATTGGGTATCTACCACTTTGTTTTTGTAGATCCCTGTTGCTGTTTGTTTTCGTAGGTTGGGTTTATGTATGTAGTTTGTTGGGTTTTGGGTTGGGGTTTTAATTACGTTGTTTTGTGTTGTTTTATGTTTAACTTTAGGTTTGAACTTTAGAGTTTTCTTTGGATTTGTTTGTATGGGTTTGTGCTATGTTTAGGTTTAAATACTTGTTACTTTAGGTTGTTGTATTTGCATTGTTTGCATACTGTATACGTTTAGCTATTTTGTTTCCTTGATAGCTTGGTTTTGTTAGTTCTAGATGTGGGTTCGTTTTGTCTAATGTAGTTTGTGTGTTTTGTTTTCGTTTGGAGTGGTTTGCAGCGCGGTGTTTGTGTTTTGTATGGTTGCGGGGTGTGTATGTTGTGCGCTTACTGTACAGTTTTATTTTGTGTTGCTTTTGTTACAGGTTGTTTAAAGACTTGCGTGTTTAATTTTGCGTGTTGCAGATTGTTTTACGTTTTGCAAGGTTTTGTTTGTCTGTGGATTCACAGATTTCTTTCGTTTTGTTTTGTTTTGTTAGAGTCGGTTTGGCTTTGTAGGGTTCAAGAGGTTCTTGGCTTTTTAGTTTATGTGTATGGGTTTCGGCATTATTACTAGGGTTTTAAGTCTGATTTTGGTTAGGTTTTTGCATCGGTTGTTGTGGGTGGCACATGTGTGTTGCTTGACCTGCGGGGAGTTTGTGTGGTGGAGGGTTGATATAATATAAGGTTTTGGGTGGTCTGTGTTAGTAGGTGTGTAACCTTACGGACTACGTAATTTTGATGTTTGTGTTGGCTTCCCCCTTGCATACAGTTGTATTGGTACTTTCAGTTAGCTTGTTTTAGTTAACCGACTTTGTAGGTTGCTATTTAGACTTGGTAGGGTGGTTTTCGTTATATTTTAAGGTTATACGTGTGATTACAGTGTGTTCGGTATACTTACTCTTGCAGATGTTTTGAGGTTTGTTCTTTTGGGGTTTTACATCTACGGGTTTTGGGTTTGCCTTGTAGAGTAGCCATGGTAGTACTATAATGGTATTAAGTGTTGTAGATTTAGTTCGGTGACTCCTAGAATTTGGATTACGTTTGCTTGTGTGCGGGGTGTTAGTGGTATAGTTGGGTTTTGTTTAAGGTTACTCTTTTTAAGATTGCGCAGTAGGTTTTCGCTTTCGGGGTATTACGCAGGTTTTGCTTTTAGGCGTTGTGTGAGTTTACTTTGTTTGTAAGGATGTTCGCGGGATTGAGTCGTGTTTTAAGGGTTTGGAGTTTTGTGCTTGATTAATGGTTATAGATTTGCTTGCAGATTATTATGTAAAGCTTTATGTTTGCTGGTTGTGATAGTTACTTTAGTAGGCATGTTGGAATGGTAGTTTTGTTTGTGTGATTTACTCTTTTACGATAGTAGGTTAGTTGTGTATGTAGAGTTGTTGTTAAGGTTTGTTTGCTTGTTGTAGTTAGTTTGCTATTGGATGTGTTGTGGTGCACTTGTGCGGAAGTTTGCATATTTTTGTTTAGATGAGTGGTTACTACGTCGACTTTAAGGTTGGTAGTTTGACACATTGCATTATGTAGGGTTGTGGCACCATTTAAGCTTGCTAGAAATTTCGGCTGTGGGCTTGTTTGTATATTAGTTTGTGTGTAGAGTATTTCCGCTTTTGTTTTTCTTTATTTGCATTAGTTTTGGTTGCTTGTTTGTTTTTGGTTCATCTTGCTGATGTTGGTTTTACATTATGGTTATAGGTTTTACTGGATTTATTTTCTTTTGTGTGTGGATTCGTCGTTATGCATTTTGTTTGCTTTGCGGGAAATTGGTATCCTTTGTAATTGTTTTCCACAGGGTTTTAACTTACGAGGGTTGTTTGTGGGTTTTGTTTTGTAGTTGGACATTGTGGGAGCATTTGTGCTAGGTTTCGGTAGGTTAAGCTTTTACTGTGTATGTAGTTAATTATACTTGCGGATTGGATATGTACACTGTACTCAGGATTTATATTGTTGTTTTAACGTGTTTTATAGTGCAGAGTGTAGAGGTGTGTTCATGATTTAATTTTGTTTTTGATTAGTTTACACCTTCTACGACTTTGATTTTATGTGTTATGATTTTGTTACGTTCGTTGGTTTCTGCGTTAATATTGTTTGTTATGTAGGTGAGTATTTGCACCTAGTGGATAGTTAAGGTATTTTGGTTTGTATATTGATAGATTACTTACTTGTTGAGGGTCACAGATATTTTGCTTCCAATTGTTGTAGTTTAGAGGTTACTTAAATATTGGTTATGTGTTTGTGATGGATTGTTTTTGTAGCATGGGTTTTGTTGTGGTAGATTTCTAGATTTACATAGGTTTGTAATAGTTCTTAGTTTCGAGGTTAGTTGTTTTATTACTTGGTATACGCATGTTGGGTTAGGGTTGGTATTGTTAGTTGTAGGTTTGATACTGTTTGTTTGGGTTTTCCTTAAGTACTGATTATTATTTTGATATTTGTGTTTGTGTTTGGTTCTTGATTGATTGGTATGTTTTATGCTTTTGTAGGTATTTAGTTGTTTGTTGGTATGCATGGGCTGAACACATTTATTTTCAGGATGCCGCATGTGTAGTATTTTAGGGTTTCACTATTCGCTCGCATTTGCCAGGTGGCTGGTTGGTTGTTGCGAGATTTTATGTGTTTGTGTTTATTTAAATGATTGTACTTTGGGTGTTTGTTTGTTTAATTAATTGAAACCGCTTTGCTTTGAGATGCTTTATTTGGACATATTGGTTTTATTTTCAGTATAGGTTTTATATAGTTTTGCGATGCTCTGATTCTGCGTAGTATAGGTTTGCTAATTATTACAGTTCTGTGGCGTTGGTATTTATTTAATGTTGCTAAAATAGGTTCTTATAATCTGGACGTGAGTTACATTGGTTTATACATGTTTGGATTTTGCAAGTGTATGTTCACTTTAGGTTGTTTTAGTTGGTTAATTATAGTTTTGTGGTAACTTGTTGTTTTAGAATGTAGACTAGGCTTGACGTAGGTTTGCTTCGGGCTACTGAATGTTTGCAGTTTGGGTGAGACGGGATTTTTCTATTTAGTGTAGAGTTAGGGTTTACTTTTACGTGTAGTTCGGATATTGTTTGTTTGGTTCGAGGTTTTGAATATGCATAGTTTGTGTTTGCGTGATTTGTCTTGATATTGTGGTTTAGGTTTGTAGACTTGTGCTGGAGGGTGGTTGTTGTTGTTACTGTTTGACGTGATTTGTTGCTTTTACTTATGATATTTAGTATTGTTTTGAATGATTTGGGATGTTAAGATGTGGTTTTATTGCATCGTTATGTACTCTTGTGATTGTTTGTTTATAACTTTGTTTCATGGACTGCGTTTACTTCCTAGTATTTAATTAAATGTAATATTGTTGGAGTGGTCTTTTATTGCATGATATTATTACTTTGATTGTATGATGTAGTTTAGGTTTATGATTATTGTTTGTGTTGGTTATGGTTGTTGACGGAGGATTTATTAGATTGCTTGTAGGTTTGTGCGTGGCTTGTTTTACAATTGGTTATTGCGCTTGGGTGTTGTTGCTTTACGTTGATTTAATGTGTATTAGAGTGTTTACTTACAGTTTCCTGACATGTGATATTTGAATGCAACTTGGGTTGTAGTTTTGTGGTTGACATTAGGCATAGTGCTTTTGCTTTGTGATTTATTAATTGTATTTTGTGTTTGTTGGTGTATTTAGTTCCGTTGCCGTTGGTAGCATGTAGGTTATACTGTGGGGTTGGGCTTAATGGTTTGGAATTTGTGCATTTTGAGTTTGTGTTAGGAGGTTTGTAGTTTGTTCTTTTATTGATTACTTTGTGTAGCTTTCGTGGGCACTTTTACAAGTTATGTTTTTGTTAGTTGTAGTTTTAAAGATTTGTGTAGGTGTTTAGATTGTTATAGTGTTGTATTCTTGTGGGTTAAGCTTTACTGTAGAACTATATGTTGGTTATTTTTGTAGTCATTGGGGGTATTTTTGTTTTTGTGGATGGATATATAGTGTTTGCTGCTTTTAGAAATTGATTGGTTTCGGTTTGCTGATTGGTTGGGTCCTTTGCATGGAGTTTGTTACGGCATGTATTGCGCGTGCAAACTTAGGTTGTTGGTGTTGAACGTTGTTGACTTCAGTTTTTTTGAACCACTTTAACAGTTACACATTGTGTGCACCTGCAGACTTAGTGTGTTCCGTATAATTTGCGTTATGCTGGCTAGAGCCGTTACATCCTTTGTGTATAGTTTTGGTTGCTGAGTGGGTATTTAGGGTTGCTGAGTGGGTTTGGGTATAGATCTAGGTTTATTTTGCGTAGAACTGCAGGTTTTTGTGACTGTGTAGGGTTGATATAATATAGTTAAAAGGGGTGTTTGTGTATATAATGGCCTTATTACAGCATATATTTAGGGTTTCCTGCTTTATAGAGGGGTTTTATGGGTTTGCAGGAGGTTTGTGTTTTCTGCTGTTTAAGTTTGCTTTTCGGGTATGTATTTGATAAACTTGTGTGTTGGAGTGTATGTTTGTATGATGCTGTTTAGGGTGTGAGTTTTTGTTAAAAATTTGGAGTTTGATATGACACATGTTATATTGTAACCTTCTAGATTGGCTTAATGCTAGCTTGTGTATGTGGTGAGTTTTGTTGGGAGAAGTTGTTTGTTTATTACATAGTGCCAGGGTTCTTAATATGTGTTTTTAATATGTGCTTAAAGGTTTTCGTTTGAATGTTGTTTTGTGTTTTGCATTTATAATGGGGGTAGTGCGTGCGTGTAGTATGTTGTTAAATGCTGTGTGATTTGTTACATGACTTCTAACTTACTCGAATTTTGCTAGTTTGATTTGTGATTTGTTTTGGTGTGCTACCTTTGGGGTATAGTGTGTTTTGAACCATTAGGCTTGTAGTTTTGACGGCATATGTTACTTTGAGTATGTTTTGTTTGTCTTAGTAGTTGCGTTAGTTATAGTTTGGTTTTCTTTAGATTGTGTTTGTTTAGGGTTGTAGTTTGTTGTATACTTGTAAGGTAAAGTGGTTGTTTTAGGATGCTGGAGTAGTTCTTTATTTACTGTTAGTTGTTTGGTTTTGGTATTGTGTTGTAAACTGCTGTGTTGAGGATTTAGGGTTGTGTGCTTAGATGTAAATAATACTATTTACTTTGGTTTTTATTTGGGTTTATATATTTGTTTCCTAGTTAGGTGTTAGTTGTAACTTTATATTTTACTTTAAGCTGTAGGTTTGGTTTTATAGGTGGTTGCTAACTGATTTTGGTGGGTTTATAATTATGTATTGTATTTTAGATGGCTGTGTTTAA
This sequence comes from Vickermania spadyakhi, assembly GCA_030849815.1. Lineage (NCBI taxonomy): Eukaryota > Euglenozoa > Kinetoplastea > Trypanosomatida > Trypanosomatidae > Vickermania > Vickermania spadyakhi. Next base: position 9,352 of record JASAOA010001223.1, on the reverse strand, counting down.
GGATACTTGGTCTACGTGGATTTCGTGTAGTTTCTTCGTATGGGATTTCTGGGTTTGTTATAGTGTGCTAGCATTTACTTTGTTTCCGAGCGGAGTTTGGGTTTTGTGTTTGCAAGGTGTTATACTAGTGTAGAGTTGGGTTTGTGGTTTTAATGTTGTCAATATAGTTAATATCGTTTAGGTTTCGGAGAGGACTTGTATGTTTGTACTGGATTGTTAGTAGCATGTTTAGTTCGTCGTTAACTTTGTATGTTTATATTATATTAAATTATGATTGTAATAGTGCCACATAGTATAGTATTTATGTATTATTACTTTGAGTTTGTTATGAAGTGCAATGGTGGTTTGATGTGTTAAGTTTGTTGCTTGTGACTTGGTTGTATTTGCTAGTTATAGTGTGTGGTAATTTCTGTGATTTGTCTTTATGTTGTGGGGTTTGTTATTGTGTTTGTGTTTTAGCGTGGATTCCCGTGGCATAGTTGGGTATGTTGTATTTTATTTAGTTAGATGGGTTTGTTTTAATATTATCGCGTGCTGAGTATATCCCTATAGGTATTGTGGGTTTCGGGTTTCCTGAAGATCGTGTATTGTATCTTTTAAATGTAGGGAGTAACTTGGGTGTCAGGCTGTGTAGTTTAGGTTTTATAGATTGCTTCTCGCTACGTATTTTGGTTGTGACATATAGTTTCATGAGATTTGTTTGGTGTTTGTATGTTGTGATAGTTGGAGTTTTTGTTTATGTATTATATGTGTGTTGGTCTATTGTTTGAGTTTGTGTGTTTTGATTTTGATTTGTTTGTAGGTTGTGAATGTCTTCATGCTTTGTAGAGTTTATAGTTTTACAGGTTTATAGTTGGTTTTGTAACGTGATCTTTTGCATGTTTGTGGGAGTTTGGTTTTGTTATGGAGTTTGTTAGTCCTAATTGTGAGGGTTGTATTTACTGCAGGTCTAGAACTTATGATTTACGGAGGTTGTTTGGGTTATTTATACATAAAGGATGTTTTGTTTTTTATTTGGTCGTTAGGTAGGTTACATTGAGTGTTGACTATTGTTTGTCAGTTTATGTGCTATTTCATACCTGTTTTTCGATTGTGTTTGCGTTTGGGTTTAGCATGTTGGGCTAAGTACTTTAGTTTACAAATTCTGGGTTTGTTTACTCTTGTGTGTGAGATGGGTTACGTGTGGTGTGGGTTATATAATTGTAGCGTTATTTGGGGTTTTTTGGTACGTGGTATGACGGTATGTGTAGGGTTTGCAGTTTGTTGCCGAGGTGTTAGTCGTTTGCTTAGTGTGCGGATGTACTTCTTTCCTTTGTGTTGTAAGTTTGCTGATATGGTTGCATACTTGTTAACTTGTGGGTGGTGGGTTAGGTTTGTGATTGCTTTACGGGAGTTTTATTTGGGTTTGGGGTTGCAGTTTGTTGGGTTAGATATGATATATGTTACACATACTTTGGATTTGCTTTGTAGTAACGTGTGCTTTTAGGGGTTTGGAGCATACTTTTTGGCCAGTGCGTTGCGTGCTAACGGAAGTTTGATCAAGTCGTTTAGATTATTTAGTTTTGCTTGGTGGTTAGGGTCTGGTCATTTCATGCAACTTGGGTCGGAATTTGTAGAGTTTACTAAGTATTAAATTATAAGTATTGACTTGTTTGGTTGTAAGGTTAAACTGTGTTTTGGGTTGTTGCCAGTGGTACTTTGTATTATGTATAGCCGGAGGTAGCTGTTTGGGTTTTATGATTAGTTGCGGTGTGAGATATTTGTAGTTTATATGTTTAGATTTTCGTTTGGGTATGGTATACGTTTAGCAGAGTTGTAGGACATTTGCTGTTAGGGGTTAGTGTATTTTAAAATATTATAGGTAAAATTTGTGTTGTATTAATAGGATATGGAGTTTGGGTTTTAGTTTGTTCGGGCTTATACTGTGCATGATTGGTTGCGTTTACGTTTTTGTGCGGTTGTGTTTACGTATTTATTGTTGTGTTTTGCGTATTTGTTTTTATTGGTTTAGGTTTTTATCATTTGCTAAATCGTAGTAATTGTTGGTTTTCATGTGCTGATTTCTAGTACTTTAAGTATTGTAGTTATTTCAGACTTAGATGTAGTTGTGTTTTCGGTTTAGGTAGTTTTGCTTTTTAGTGTTGGTATAGTTTTAATTTATATGTTGTTGTTTGCAGAGTTTTGCGACAGAAGGGCTTTGATGGTAGGATCTTCTTTTGTTTTTGTATACCTGTAGGTTGACACTACGTAGTTTGCTTAGTTTGGTAGTTAGTAGTTGCATTTACTTGCTGATTTGGTATCGTGCATGTGTGGGTTTTACTGTGTATGGCTTTCGTACAATGCTAGTGTTACTTGTAGGCTTCTTATATCGTATTGTTATTGTATGTGTATTAGATTTATATGCATTGTAATATCACTTGCTTCTTCTTTTATGTTTTTTCGTTATTACTTGGGCTTTATTCTGTGTGTGATTTTGATTTAACTGGGATTTGCTATATTTGTAGTACGCGCGCTTTTTGATTTGAATAACTTGTGAATTTGTTTTCTGGATATACTTGTGGGTTTTGCTTTGCAGTTGTCTGAAATTGTAGTGTGTGTTACTGAATTATGGTTTTTGTTATAATTTGTGTACCTTGGTTTTTGTTTACTATGGGTTGTATGCTTCGGTTTAGGGTTGTATTCTAGCTTATTTCCTATTAGATTAGTGTGAACTGCGAGTTTTGGGTGTGGTAGAGGGTTGATATAATATAAGGTTTTCATATATTTTGGGGTTTAGTAGGGTATTTTGACAGTGATATATTTAGTAGGATTTGGTTATATTCCTGGTATTTTGTTGTTGCTTGTAGCATTTTGAGGGTTTGGGGTTTACCTGGATGAGGGTTGTTTTACCGGTTTTAGGAGTGGGTTTGTATGGGTTTGTGTGCACTATTAGGTTTGTATAATTTTGGAGGTGTTTGGTTTGGGTTGTGTGTTGTATTTATAGAATTGTTGTTTTGTGTACGTTGTAGTTTTTTTATTTTGTTGCTTTGTGTATTGACATAAGGTTTGTGAGTTTGGTGTTTGCTAGATGCTGCTAGCCTTTGATTTAGTTGGATGGTTTGTATGAGGATAGGTTGTAGGCGTGGTTTTAAAGCTAGTACTTGCAATAGTCTTTTAAATTTGGGTTTTGTTTGGTTGTTTGCTATGCTATTTGTGTTTTTGTAAGGTGTTGCTGGGTATTTGTGGGCAGTTTGAGTTTTTAGATAGTTTGTGTCTTGTTTTATGACATAGTTACAAGCTGTTGTAGGTTGCTATTGATTTGCGGTTTGCTGTTGCAGGGGTTTGTGGCTTTGTGATATAAAGAGTGTTGCTTTTTTATGTGTATGTTTACGGATACAGGTGTACATGCATGAGTTTTGTTGCTTAGTGCCGGATTTAATGTTAGTTCTCGATTGGCTGTCCGTACTCCAGGGTGTATGTATTGCCTTATTGTCAAGTGTACACACGAGTGTTTTAGTTTTGAGTTTAGAGTTTCATGGCTGATTAGTTTGCGGGTTTGCTGAGGGGTTGGGTTTTTCAACGTGTTAGTAGGTTACGTTTTACCTCATTTGGGTGTTTTTGCAGGGTTTATTATGAAAGGTTGTATTACACGTTTGCGGGCGCAGCGTGTGGGTTTGCGTATAAGGGGGTGTTGGGTGTACGTATTTTACTTGCGTTTTGATGTGGCAGGTTAATTTTGTATTTTAATATGCATACATTCCATAAGGTTTGTAGTATGTTGGATGTTTGGTTTTTCGGTAGGTGGTATAGTTGGTTACGGCTGTGAATAGTTACTTTTGTAGGGTTTGATGCTATTCCTGGGGTTGGGTATTTATATGGATTAGGAGTGTTTATGGACTGTGGTTTTTATTTTGTGTTTTGCTTTTGATGTTGATGGTTTTTATGTAGGGGTTTTACAGATAGTTTTTGTTTGGATGACTGCATGGATGTCTTATATTTGCGCTAAATTTTATTTACATGGTAAGTTTACGCGGGTGGGGTGGTTAATGTATTGGTATTGTAAGGGCTTTTTGGTTTTTCTTTTTAGTAGTTATGGAGTTTTGATTGTAGTTTACTTTTAACGGTTTGGTTTAGTGTCCTGTGGTTTAACTGTAGTATTTGTACATTTTTGGTGCGTTGTTGCGGTAGATTATGTAGGTTTCGGTATAAAGCCGCGTAATACGTAATATACGTGGGAATGGTGTGGTAGTATGGTTTGTGTTTACGTTTGTGTTGTTTGTATTGATGAATTATTTACGGTGTTTTATTTTAACCTTGGTATTTGGTGTTGTTGATTTACATATTATAAACATGGTTTGTGTTGTTTGTAGATGCAATGGGCGTACGGGTTTGTTTTCTGCTTTACTTTTGAGTTGTTGTGGTTGTGTTTTAAAGCTGCTTTGCTTTGCGGGATTTACAGGTAGTTAATTTATGTCGCACAAATAGGTTTGTTCAATAACTATTATGTGTGTAGACGTGATTTTAATGTAGGATTTGTTGGTTTTGTGGGTTAAGTGAGGTATTTTGTTTTGTTGTAAATTTGAATTAGGACTTGGATATTGTTGGTTATGTTTGGACATTGTTGTTTTAGGATTGCGTTTGCTTGGGTGGCTGCAGGGTATAGGTAGTGGAGGTTTTCGTTTGGTAGTTAGGCAACATTTCGGCTACTTAGCGGGTGGGTGTTTGTTTTAGGTCATAGTTTTGTTCGTTGTGGTTGCTTGTGGTTTTACAGGTTTGGGTATTTTGTTGTATATTCTTTAATGTTGAATTGTTTGGTTTGCTTCTTCGAGGCTGGTTGTTTGTGTTATGGATATTGTATTGTTAGTTTTAGTGTGGGCTATTTTAAGTTGTGCATGAATTTGTTTCATATCTGATTTGAATACTTGCGTGTTTATATAATAGTGTTATAAATATAGTATACAGTATATGTTTTGTAGTTAATGGTTTGCTAGTTGATTTGTAGATTTGCGCTTGTGATTAGTTCAATGTAATAGTTTTTAGTTTTATATTTTGTATTTGTTATTACTTTACTTTATGAATGTACAGTTATGTTACTTATACGTGATTAAGTTAGTAGGATTGGCTTTGTGTATGAGTTGTGTGTTACTTAGTGATTTTCTTATAGTTGCTGATGTGGGCATTAATGTTTAGTATTTATTTGCTGTGTTGTTTTATCACTATCGGTTACTTATGGTTGTTATTTATTTAAGTTTGCATTGGGGATTTCTCACTTTTCGTGATTTTATTAGGTTTTAGAAGTGTGGGTTTGGTGTTCCGTGATATATATTTTACATGTGTGTATTATTGTTTGTGTTTGTATAAGTTGGATGTTTTTAATTGGTTTACTAGTGTGGTTGTAGTTAATTGTAGTCGTGTAGTTAGATTGCTGATGGGAATAGACCTTATGCCATCGTAAGTTTGCATGTTTTATATTGTGTTAGCAGGGTGTAGGATTTGGTTAGCCCTGCATGTTTAATAGATTTACTGTGGTGTTTAGTATAGAACCTATGTTTATTGGATTGTTATATGTTTAATTTAGGACAGTGTGTTTCTGGAGTTGTTGCCGTTGGGGATTTAGAGTTTTTAGCCGTTATTTTGGAGATTTATTTTGGGTTGCTAGGTTGCCTCGGTATTGTAGGTTTTGCTACCACGTTTTGATAGCTAGTTTCTGGTTTGTTTTTTACTGTTGGGTTGTATGTGAGTGTGTGGTTTGCTTTGATGGGATGTTGTGGGTTCGATGTTTGGAGTTGTGCTTGTTTTTTGTGTTGTATTTGGGGTTTGTTATTGTAGTTAGGGGTTGCTGGTATGTTGTGTGGGGTTTGCTGTTGGCTTCCTACTTTGGAGTTAGTGGTGGTTTTTTGGGAGGTGTTTTGTATTTTGATTGTTGGAAGTTTTTATGATCTAAATGTTTATATGTGCAGTATTTAGTTTGTTGTTTCTTACATGCTTTCAGGTTCCTGGTGAGTTTAGTTTGGGGCATTTAGGTTTGTTGTTTTGTTGTTTTTGTGCTTTTGTTTGTTGGGGCAGTATGTATGGTATTATTTTATTGAATCGGTTAGGTTCTTTAAAGGATGGTATACGCGTGGCGACTGGGATGTTGTTATAGTGGTTGGTTATAGTTGCTGGTTTTGTATTTTGTTTTCTGTAATATGGTAGAGTGTGTGGGTGTTTCGTGGTTTGGGTTGCTTTCTTTTCCTGAGGTTTGGGGTGAGTCTATTAATGGGATTTAGGGTATTTGCGTTGTGTTTCTGTAAAATAGTTGGCTTTGCTTTTAAGTGGGGGTTTACTTTGTATTTTTATGGGTTCGTGGGAAATGTGGTTTGAATGCTCAACTGCAGGTATTTTGGAGGGTGTAGGGTTGATATAATATAGGTTTTTAGTGGTACCAATGGGTGTTTTGTGGAAATTCTGCTATAATTGCTAATTTTGCGGTATTTCTTGTGATTTTTTATGAAATTGCTTGTTTTTTGCTTGTATTTTGCTTGTATTTTGCTTGTATTTTCATAGATTTCGTGTGTTTGGGTTGCAACTGCAGGTTTCACGTACGGTGGAGGGTTGATATAATATAGGTTTTTAGGGTTGACACGGGGTATTCGTGATAATTCTGCTATAATTGCTGATTTTGTGGTGTTTTTGGTTTCCTTATGGGTTGCTTGTTTTGATTGTTTTTGATTATATTTTGTTGCATTTTATAGATTTCGTGAGTTTGGGTTCGCGACTGCGTGTTTCTTGTACGTTACAGTTATATAATATAGGTTGGCACACAGGGTGTTGGCGGTAATTATACATTTATAGGCGGGATATTCGTGGATTTTGTGTAGGTCATGGAATGGTTAAAGTTAAAGTTGCTGTATTCAAGGAGTTGTAAACAAATGTTTTCTGTTTTATTTGGGTTTGGGGAACGCTGGCATTTTTAGTTCTTGTATAATTTTAGGGTTTACGTTGGTTTGTTTGTGTAGCTGGATATTACGTCTATGAACTGTGTTATATACTTGTATTTGAATTAGGGTGTTAAAATTGTGGATTTTGCAGGGAGTTTTTATGCTTGCGGGTATATTTATGTTGGGATTTCTCTTCTACGTGTTAATGCTGTATTAAGGTTTGTATGCGTAGCGTGTGTTTTGTATTTTATGTGGATGGGTTGCAACATAGTTCGCATAGATACTTGTAGAGTGTGTCTTATATTCCGGGAATGGGTTACATACAATGCTGATGTTGTTAGCTTTGGTTTACTTGAACTAGTTGTTTTGGGTGGATGGAGCATGCAGCTGTGCCTGTATGTTGTGGTTTGGGTATGGGTGGTGGATTGTTAATGTTTGGTAATTAGAGATTACTTCTGTTGGTTTGTTATGTAAATGTGAGTATGTTGGTTTGTGTTCGTTGTAGTTACGTGTGAATACCTTCGCAGGCCTGTGTTTATTGATAAGGTTGTGTGATATTTTACCTAATGTATTGATTGAATAGGTGTTTGTTGCCGGGGGTTTTGGTATGTGAATGTAGGGTTTCGTACTTTGTTCGTTTAGGTAGTTTGCTGTTTGTGGTATTTAGTTGTTTTAGCCGATTTGTTTTTATGATATTGTTTTAAGGTGGGTGTGTTTGGGTTTGTTTTAACATGGTTTGCCGGATTATCGTTGGCTACACGTTTAGGTTTGGTTTTGGGTTTGCGTAGGTGGGTTTTGGAGTTGTACATGGGTACTGTATTTTGTTACTTTGTTTGGCAATGCCATTTATATGGTATATGACGAATTTGTAGATTAAGTTTTTGCGAGGTGTTTTTATAGTTTGTGTTCGGCATTTATTTTTCCAATACGCCTGTAGGGATTGTTTGCGGGTATATTTTTGCGGTTTAGTACTCTGTTTGTTGTCTTTGATTGCTTGATTGGTATTTGTGCTTTGTTTTTGGAGTTTGTTTTAAAGTTGTAGATTTGAGTATGGGTTTTATATTTGGGCATAAGGTTGGTTTGTAAGATTTGGAATATGCTGTTTTAGTTAGGGTTAAAGGGTTTGTAGTTTGCAGATGTACACGGAGTTGGATTGTTTTGGATAGGTTATTTGATGTTATACTTATGTAGATTATAGATTGTGTAATAGCACTTGATTATTTCTTTGATATTTTGGTATTATTACTTGTGAATTATAGTGTTAAGGTTTAGTTTGTAGTATTTGTTATGTGGGTTTAGAGTTTTTATGGATTGTAACTTATAGTAATTGTGTATGAAGAGTTTGTTTGGTTGGGTTTTGGGTTACGGTCCTATTTGTTTGAATAAATTGTTATAGTGGGTAGTTGATTAGGATTTTGCATTGATGGTTGCGTGAGATTTTGTGTTTACGGATAGTGTATGAGTTGGGTTGTGGTAATTGCGTAGCTTTCATAGGTTTTGTTTTGAGTTTTGCATTGGTTTGAGATCGTCGGAGTGTTCGCTTAGGTTTCCTCGTTTTGTTACGTATTGAAAGGTTGGAGGTAGGATTGTATGTTGCTGATTTGTTTGGAGGTTTGTTTATGTTTAATTTATATTGTTGTTATTGTGTGTATTTTATATTGCTTAGTTTTGGTAGTGGATTTATAGTTGTGGGTAGGTTAAGGTTTCGTATTGATACATGTATGCGTAGCTTGTGGGTAGCGGAGGTGTTTATCTTCCTTGGTAACTTCGTGACTGTTTAAGTTAGGATGTTTGTAGGTGTTATTTTGCTATGGCTGTGGGTGCAATATTGTGTATGTGTTGTGTGTAGCACTACATGGGTTGTGGTCTGCGTGGGTGCCACATTTTACTTTGGTTTGCGTTGGGGAATGGAAATGTACGTATAATACTTTGGTTTGAGAGTGTTTGTTTTAGTGGGGAGGTGTTGTTTTGTTAGGTTTGTTGTTGTACGTGTTTGTTCGTTTACTGTGTATAAGGATGCACATACCTTGCGGTGTTTTATAATGTTAGTAGTTAGGTTTCTAGTTTTGATAATTGGGTTTTTACTCGTAGTTTAGTACTAATGTTTATTGGTTTGGGTAATTTCATTTTGCATAGCATTTTCGGTAACTGTAGATGGCAGTGAATATTTTCTTGTTGAATGTTATAATTACATAACTTTGTGTGACGAGTTGGTTTGCGTTAGAGGTTCGAGTGTGGTTGTGTGTAGTCGTTGCTGGTAGAGGTGTTTGTTTAAGTAATTTGGGTTTATACTTTTTGCGGGTTAGCTTTGTAGAAATTAATTTATATATTCTATAGATTTGACGTTTTTTGTAGGTTTGGAGTGTCGTTTGGGTTTGCGTATGGGTGTAGGTGTTTTGTTTTCGTTTGCATTTGGTGTGAGTTTATATTTAGACTTAAGTTTCTTATAGATG
>JASAOA010001222.1:0-14704 GCA_030849815.1 Vickermania spadyakhi | reverse complement strand
TTGAACTTTGATTCGATTGTGGCTGGATGTTTGTGGTTTAGCTTTGTAAGCTTGTTCCCTAGATGCACCTTTGCTGTGTGTTTGGATATGTTTAGCGGTACCCCCCGGATACATAGGCGCAGATTTTGTTTTTTAATACTTTATTGAGGGCTTTAAATTATAGGTTTGTCTTATTAGATTTGTTGTTTTGTTGGTTTAGGGTAAGTGTGCATAATAGTGTGTTGTGTGATACTTGGTAAGTTTGTTTGGGTTGACGTTTGCAAGTGGGTTAGGGAAGGTATTAAGCTAGAGTTCTGGGTTGTATGGGTTTCGTTACGGTGTTTTGTATTTTAGATTTGTGGGCGCTTTTTACTTAGTTGTAGTGAATTAGCGACTACTTTAATTTACGGTTTGATAGTGATGTTACTGGTTATGTTTGGTTTACTTGCATTGTTTGCGTTGCGTTATGTTTAGTTTTGTAGACAGCGACTTCGCGATATTGTGTTGTAGTGGTATCTGTGTGGTTTTAGTTTTAGCATTCATAGTGCGAGATAGTTTGGTGGGTTATTCGTTTTTTGGTTGTTTTTTAGATGCAGAAATATGGTTGGGTTTTTGTTTTGCTATTTTTATTTGGGCTGTACCTGTAAGTTGCGATTTTGTGGGTTTCGTGGAGTAGGATTGTGTTTTGTGAGTCTTTTAGGTTGCTACTTGGTTTAAGTTGTGTTATATGTTTGTTTTGTGGGTTCCTGGGTAGGGGTTCTTTTTCACTTCGTTCAGGCAGTGTATTTATGTGTTGCTGGTAATTATTGCATCTGCTGAAATACCTTAAATTTATGGTACCTGCGAGTTTTTGGTGTGCTGTAGGGTTGATATAATATAGAGGTTTTTGGAGGTTTACGGATTTTAGGGTTTTTGGTTTGGAAGCGGGTTTTTAGGGCTTATAGGTTGTACTGGGGGAAATTGCGCGGTTTTGGGTGTTTTTTGGGTATTTGTTGGTTTTGTGATATGTTATGCGTATTGTTTCTGCATCTGGGCTGGAGTTTGGGTTGTAACTGCTTGTGCTTTAAGTGGTGGAGGGTTGATATAATATACCTGCTGTGTAGTTTAGTCTAGACTTGTGGAGTTAGGTTGGTTATTGGTTGTATATTGTAGAGCTGCTGTGCTACGTTGGGTTTTAAGTGATGTGGTTTTTAGATTGAGGGGTGACTCATAGGTTAGGTAGGGTTGAACCCACCGCATGACACTTGTTTAAGTTTTTGTTTTGGGTGGGATGTTGTTTTTAGTTTTATGTTATTGTGGGAGCTTTGTTAGGTTGTGTTGCTTTCGTAAAGAGGGGTTTTTGGATTGGTGTTATTTTGACTTACTACTCAATAGATTGTGGTTGCATCATGGTATACTTGTGTTTGGCGTTGTAGTAGGTGTGTTCGCTACTTGTTATATGTTTAAGTGGATATTGATAAGTTTAGGATAGTTGTGTATTGTGTGATATGTTAGTAGTTGTTGCAATTATTTTCAGATTTTTGTTTAAATATAGAGGTTTGTGATTTCAGTCCATGATTGATTTATTTGGTGTTTTCCTGGGGTTTTTGGGTCGTGTAGTAGACTTACATTGTATTGTGTTTGGAATGTGGGTTTCTGGGTTGTGAGTTATGTAGTTCTGGCATTAGTTTCGAGAGTTTGCTTCTGGGTAAGGTTCGATTGGTAGACGTTGTTATTATATTAGGTACAGGTAGGTAGTATCTGCTATTTTATTTTACATTTGCGGGTATTCCATGTTGGTAGTGGTTTTGTGTACCGTTGTGGCTGAGGTATATGTTGGTATTTATTTTAGTTTTTGAAGGATTGTGTGTTGTATCCGATTTGTTTGTTTGATTTTGTTTTGCGCTTGTTTGCATAGGTTCGTTAGCATGGTGTGCTTGAGATTGTGTATTGATTTGTTTGCTAAATATGTTGTTTGACGAAGTGTGTAGTGGTGTATTTTATTCCGATTTTATATTTGTAATATTGCAGAATTACATTTCTTGTTGTGAGCTATTACTTGGTGTGTGTGTGGTTTATAACTGATGTGTAATTATGTGTTTTTAGGCATTGCTGATTTTCTTGTGTTTGCGGAGTTTTAGAAAGTTTATTATACTTGTGTAAGGTTTGTGGGATTTGCACGTATGTTTGTATGTGGGTATGTGTAAGGTTGGTGATTTTTCGGAAGTTTAATGCTAAACCTTGTAGAGCTTGTAGGGTTTTCGGCGCCACAGTTGATAGTAATTGTTTTGTGTTTTTGGATTAATAATTATGTGCAATGATTTGTTGTACGTGTTTGCGAGGTAGCTTGTTGTTATTGAGTTTGATATTTATAATTACATGGGGTGTTTGGGGTTTGGTTACACATTTGTGAAGTTTGGCATTCCGATATGTGATTGTCATTTAAAGTGTGTGTTTTATGGTGTACATTTGTATGTTCTTGTTGGGTTGGGAGGTTTGGGTTGCTGAACTTGAATCGTTATTTTAGAGTTATGTTATATTTTGTGTACGTATAATTTAACTTGTGTTTGTGTATGTTAGTTTAGTGTTTGGGTTTAGCTAGGTTGGGTTTGTGGCCACTTATTTGGGTACGTTTTAGTTTGGTATTTACGACGTTAGACTTGTTTGGTTTGGGGCGTTTTGTTGTGTACTTTGTGCAATTGTAATATGTGGGTTTGCTTCAAAGTAGGAGCTTTAGAGTTTGGTGTTACAGTATATTTGGTAATTGCAAGTTTGTTTATTGTGGTTTACTTTAGCGTTTATAGGTTGTTCCATTTATTTCGGAGTGGTTTAAAGTTTATTGTGTTATTGGTAATTGGTTTGTATGTTTGTGGGTTTTGGAGGGGTTTTAGTGTATAGTTAATGCTTTCGTGAAGGTTTGCTTTATGAGGATTTAGTGTGCCTGAATTTGTGTAAAGTATTTATTTGAATTTTAGATTTTGCAAGTTGGTCATATTTTGTTGTGCGGTTGGGTTCCTATTTGGGTACTACAGGTTGCATATTTGCACTCTTTTGTTATATAGGTTTGTAGGGTTGTGTTTTTCTTTTAGTCATTGCTTTTCATTAGATATTTGGTAAATGCCGGGTATTCGATGTCTTTGTGTTGGGTTTTTGTAATTTGTTTGTATTTGGATACAGGAGTTACGTGATTTTGTTTGTTTAGTGTCTTGAGCTGCTGGGTTTAGCTATGTATGGATATGTTGGTTAACTGTTTTAGTTTAAGGTTTTGGCTGAGGTGTTGGGTTTGTGTTATCATACGATATTTCCCTTTGTGAGTTGTTACAGTATGTTGGTTAATCGTTTGTTTGGTGGATTGGTTATAGGTATGGCTTCTTTGGTTTATTTTGGGTCTGTTGCATAGACTTACTACTGTGTATTTGCTAGTGTAGTTGGTTTAAGTTACATAAAGTATTGTTTTGGGTGCTTTTGTTTTTTGGTTCAATTTGCTTGTAGTTGCTAGTGTCTTGTTAATTTGGACTGTGAGTGAACACTTAATGGTTCGTTTCGGGGCCCTTTTGGGTTCGTTGTGTCTTGGTGTAATAGCGTGTAGTGTTATTGTAATTATTACTTTGCGTGAACTTCGATGCTGAGTTAAACTTATATTATGATGTTTTTGTATTTGTTTGTTATGTTTGTTTGATTTGTTAAATGTTAATGTTTTGCTTGTGTCCAGTTTACTGTTAATATAGTTTTGTGTTTGCAGTTGTTGTTTTGTTTTCGTGCATCCGTGCTCCTTTGGTTCTATTTTACACTCTGCGATTGGTTTATTATGACAGTAAGTTTTAAGGGTTGTGTATCTATTCTTAGTTTACTATTGGTGAAGTTTGTGTTTCATTGCCGATTTTGCGGTGAATTTGTTTGATGTAGTTTAGATGTCCGCTTATTTAGGTGTTATTGTACGTTTAGTTTGTTTAAGTTAGTTTGGGGTGTTGCGTGTTGGCATGAGGGTTGTTATTTTGTGCGAGCTTCTAAATACGATCTTGGTGGTGTTTTCCAGTAGCCAGCTTTGTTTCTCGTTTGCAGTTGTTAGCTCTGACTTGCTTTGTGTTGGTTTTGTAGTTTGCTGGTTAATACAGTATGAAAGAGTTTTGTAGGATGTACATTTAGTGTGTTTTAATTTGGATGTTGCAGGGTTGGGTTTGGGGTGTTAAACCTTTAATTCCGTTTTGCAGTTTTATTCTTAGACAAATATTTGTAGATTTGACTTGTACGCCGTAATGCAAAGACATTTACTTTCTAGAGTTTTGTATTGTTATAGACTATGTCAAGTTAGGTTTGTAGTGACCTGTAATTTCCCTGTATGAATGTATACGTGTTTTAGGATTTGGTTGTTATTTTATATTTCGGATGTTAATGTTTGGCTTGTAGGGTTTTATTTTAGTTTACGTTTATTGTGGGTTTTCCGTTTACCACCTAGACCCCAGACACGTGTTAACTTTTCTTGTGGATGTATTACTTGGAGATTCGCGCTTACGGGGTTGTATTTTGTGATTTTCTTGGTGTTGTATTTTGCAGCCAGAGTTTAGTGTTTTAGGTGTAACTTCAGGTTTTGTGTCTGCTGTAGGGTTGATATAATATACATATTTTGGGGTTTCCGGCAGGGTTGGGGTTTGGGCAGTTTCCGTATCTAGATGGGTGTGTGGTTATTCATTGGCTGTAAGCCTTGTATTTATAGAGGTTTCGTGAGTATTGTGATTTTGATGTTTTTAAGGGTTTAGGGAGAGGTGTTTTATGGGTTACATTGTAGATACCCTAAGATTTGTAGTTGCTTGCTTGCTGTTGTAGCTTGTAGGGCTGTCCCAGGATGGGTTTTGGTGTCTTTTCAGGGTTGTGTGGCTTTTCGGAGAGGTTGTTTTAGGTTTTGGGAATTTGTAGTATTTTCGGTGGATATATGTACCAACCTGCATGTTCCTGGTGCGCTGAGGGGTTGATATAATATACGTATATAGAGGTAACGCCTTTTGGTTTGATCAGTTAGGTCGGGTGTGGGTTTTTGTTTGTGTTTCTTCTGGAGTAGTATTTATATTCCAGTATTGCTGCGGTTTGCGTGTAGTGTTTTAGTAGGTTGTCGGTATACGTGGGTAACTTTCCGTGGTCTTGTGGTTTATGAGTGGCAGTTTCGGTTTAACGATGGGTTTTGTTTGTGAGGTATGTTTGTAGTTGCCGTTCAGGGTGTGTAGTTTGGGGTTTTAAGTTGAGTTGGTTGGTATTGTACAGTGGTAGCCTAGTTTTCGAGTTTAAGCTTTTGGGGATTTTGTTGTGGGTAGGTTTTGATTTCGGAGGATTGATCATTTGTTAGTTTCCTTTAGCGTGGGATTGGTTGTGTTTTATTGTTTGTAAATTAATGCAAGCAGGACCTTTAGTAGTCTTTCGGTTAGTGCCTGTATTTCCTTGGAGGGTTTTAGGTTGTAATGTAGGATTATGTTGTTTGAGCAGTTTCGTGGGTGATTTATTGTGTATACGTTGGGTGCTGTTTTGTTTTTGTTGTTTTTAGGGTTTTTATGGTATGTTTGTTTTTAGTTTGATGCTTTGCATTGTGTTTATGTATTTGTGATAATATGGGTTATTTGGTACCTTTAATATGAATTGGCTGGTTTTGGTTCGGGTTGAGTTTAGATATTGTTATTTTGAGATTTGGTTAATGGGTTTCTAGATATTATGATATAATTTGTTTGAGTTGCTCATTTGCTTTTTGTATTGATTGGTTCGAACATAGTTGGATTACAGTTATGCTGTTGTGTTATATTCCTAAAATTGCATACTTGTAGCAGATCCGTATAGTGTTGGTTTCTAGGATAGGTGTTACATGCATTAGTTTTATAGGTTAGGGTTTGATTTTGGTAGGGTTGTAGTGGTGAGTTTCCTGTTGTGGTTGTATTTCTTATATGTTGGAAGTTTTTGTACAGGTGTTACTATGCTTGGGTTGTTGCATATGGAATTACAGGTTTATACGTAAGGGTTTTGTTGGTGGGCATTTTAAATTTGTGGTTTTTGTTTTCGTTTTATATAGGTGTGACACTTGCAGTTTGCTTTAGTTTGGATTTGCTTGTGTTTTGTTGGACGTTGGTGTAGTTTTATATTGTGCAAGGTTAATTTATTAAGATTTGTTATTTACGTTTAGATGTGCGCAGTCGTATACTGTTTGAGTTGTTTGAGGATGTTTACTTACGTTTATTCTATATTTGATGTAGATTACAGCATTGTTTGAGTTAGAGTTAAAGATTTCGCTTTTGTAGGTTCGTTAATTGTGGGTGTGTTATCGTGCGACGGGGTTTGCGTTAAGATTGACGTTGTTTTTAGATTTTCATTACCATTAGGTTTGTTGGATTGCTTGTAAATTTCGTTTAGTTGTGTTAGTATTGTAGACGTGTTGTGGTGGGTAGTGTTGGGTTTGTTAGTTGGAGAAATTGTGGTTTTTATGTTGTTAGTATAGCTAGATGGAGACGTTTCTTTCGGTTGTGGATTTAAGTTCGGGATTTATTGTTTTAAGTAGCCTGTATAGTCGTGTGGATTTGGGTAGGGTTGTGTATTTTGTAGTGATTTTGTATTTGCGATTACGTGTGTATTAGTAGGCTGTAGATGGGTACAGTAGGTTTGATTTGGTATTTTATTCCTTGTTACTGTAGTTTGATATTTGTGCGGAATTGGAGGTTGAGCTTCTTATTGCGTGCAAACGATTGTGGGTAGATTGGTTTACTAGATGTTTTAAGGTTGTGTTTCCTTCGGGTTGTGGGTCAACTTGTATTTGTTTATAGTGGAGTTGTTAGTGTTGAGTTTCGGTTTGCTTTTTCATTTAATCGTGGAGTTTCGATTGTGGGTGTTAGTAACTTGCTTTGGGTTAAGATTGAGTTTTACGCTTTTATTGTGGTTGTAAAGTTATTTATTTATTAGGTTGCTTGTGCTGATGCTCGTAGATTTAGGTTAGTGGTTTGGTAACTTGTGTTGTAGTTAGGTTGTTTGACGAGGCTGTGTATTGTAGTTACTTGAAGTTGTGGATTTATAGTTTCTATAGTATAATTTGTAATAGATTAGAGTGATGATATACTTAATGATTACTTGTTTTTCACTTGTTTTTAATATAGGATTAAGTTGTTAGTTATTGATTGATGTGTTTGTTTACTTTTTGCTTGTGTTATAGTTGTTATATGCCGGCTTTTATACTTTGATTTCGTTTTGTGTTTTGGAGGTAGCATGTGGGGTGTTCGTTTTTGGTGAGGTTCGATAATATTTTGCTTTGTGCATACACTTGTAGACTTTGTTATTTACAGTTTGGATTAGGCGTTTTGTAGGTTAGTTTAACTGTTGTTTATAGTTTATGGTTATATGCTGTGTTTTGTACTAACTGTATGTAAGTTCCTATGTTACTTGGTTGTAGGTATAGGTTTGTTGTTACTTGTTTACTTTTGTGAGTACATTTATTTTGTTATTTACTTTTACGGGAGGATTGCAAGGATAGGCTACATTTGCCTTTGATTTGCATGTTACATGTCGTTTGCTTTATTTGGTTAAACTGAACGTGCAATGGATTTGTAATCGTGGGTTTCGTTGTTTGGACAGGTGTTGGGTTTACGGGTGTTGTTTATACTGGCTGTATACACGCTAAGTGTTTGATTTTGATGGTTACTTTGTGTACGTTTGGGGTTTGTAGGTTGCGAGATTTACGTATTACGGCTTTAAAATTTGCTGTTGGTTTCTTGTTAGAGTTTCAATGTGTATCGGGGTTTTCGCGTTTAGATTCGATGTTTTTGCGTGATTTTTTATTAGCCTGTTAGGTTGTATGCTGATGGTGTTTTGCATTTGTAAGTTCTTTGGCAGATATTATGTGGGGTTTACCGGGGTGTTTATGGTTTTAGATTTGTTTCTACTACAGGCAAGTTTATTATAGTTTCGTAGTTTTTATGATAGATTTATAAATTGTAATAATGTGCGATTCTTGTTCTTGTCGTTTTAGTTATTACTTTTGAATATGTGTGTAATTAGCTTATTTAGGTTAAATGTGGTATGTTGTGCTTTGACTTGATTCTGTTGTGTATATTTAAGTGGTCTGCTTGTAGATTTGTGATTTAGGATTTATTTGCAGATGTGTTCTGAGGTGTGGTTCTTATATTTGTGCTTTTGTTTAGTTTTTAACCGAGCATGTTTACTGTTTTAATTTAGATTAGTAATTTTTGCCTATTTACTTTGGATTTACGTAGATTTCTAGTATTGTGATTTTGTTTTACAGTTAGGTTAGGCATTGTATTTGGAGGTTTTGTTTAGATTCTGTTATGGGCAGGGTTTGTATTTGTATACAAGTAGCTGATAGCGGTGTTTTATTTGGGGTTTGTCTAATTAGATTTTGAGTTGGGGGTGCTTGTTTTATTTGGGGTACCGTGGTTTTCGGGTATCTTGTAAGGTAGGCATTTGCTGGGAGCCTGGAAACTGCATGTTTCCGGGCTTCTAAGGGGTTGATATAATATACCGAATAAGCTGTTATATACAGTGGTTGGAAGTAGCTATTTTTAGGGTATTTTCTTATTAGTGGGGTTAGTTGCGTTTTATGTAGTAGGTTGTGTTGTTTCGGCTAGTTTCGGAGGCTGGTTAATTTACTTATAAGTAGTGTTTTGGGTGGGATTTTGGGTAGCGAGGGGTTTTGATTGGTTTGCTTTTAATTGCTATGGATTTGCGGATTAGTAGGTTTGATTTTAGTAGGTGTGTGTTTGAATGCTTAGTAGTGGGATTTTGGGTTTGTTTGAGTTACTTGTGTGTTTGGGGTTGTAGGTTTGATTTTGTGATACCGTTTTGGTTTGGTGGGTTGGTTTAGGTTTGTTTTTGGGGTTTATTGGTTATCTATGTTTTGGGTTTTGTTTTATTGTGTTTTGTGTAGTGCGTTGCATAGGTTTGTAGGTTGAATACTGTGCTTAGATTTTGGATTTACTGTGTACGCAAGTTGGTTTGGTTTGTGTATTTGAGTTGTTACGTTTGCGAGAGTTGTTGCTTCTGGTGGTTCGCTGTATGTGTGTAGTTATATGATTTGGGGCCCACACAGGGGAGTGTTTTGCGTGTTCGAGGTGCCGTAGGTTTTGTGCTTAGGACAGGTTCATAGGTGTCTATACAACAACAGCTGATAGAGGGTTTTTAAGTTGGTTTTAATTTGTTAGTATGATTGTATAAGTTTTACTTACATATTTCTTGAGGGTGTGGAGTTGGTGTTGTGATATTTCTTTGGGTTACGTGTTATAGGATTACTTTACGGTAATTGTTGTTTTATAGATTTCGGTGAATGTAGAGGTAGTGTTGTAGGTTGCTATTTATGTGTTATTATGTTTTGGGATTTACTAGTATTTTGTATTTCTTATAGTTTGTTTCGGGAACAGTCACGTAAGGTTGGTGGAGTTTGCATAGTTTTACTAGGAATTCGTCAGTTAGTAGGTTTGTTTTTATGTAATTAGGATTTGTTTTGTTAAGTTTTTGTTTTGCATATTGTATTGTTATTTAGTAGAGGTTTGTTTAAATTAGCTTGTATTAGATTGCTTTATTTGCGTGTGAAATAATGTTTGAGTTCTATTTGTTTGCAATTGGGATTTGACTTACGTTTGTTGTTCCTTAGTTGCAAGATTCGTACATATTTGGGATTCCAGGTAGGCGACTTTTACCACTAGATGATATGGTTACTTTTATGTTAGGATTTACATGTTGAGAGTTTGATTGCAGGTACTTAGTTTTTTGCCACTTGTGTGTAAATGGTTGAATTTGCGTATTTCATTTTTGGCGTTACAAGAGATGTAGTTGTGCACAGGTTGGCTTGGAATGATTTTGATGTTGTTTCTTTGGTTTGCATGTAATGGCCACATACGGGATAACTGTGCGGGATTTTCGTTGGAGTTGTTTTGTAAGGTGTGTATGTGGTGGTTTGTAGGAGCTTCTTCATTTATTTATTTGCGATGTTTTTGGTTTGTGTTTGTTTTGTGTTAGCGTATTTATATTGGTTTTGGGTTAGCTTGTATACTTGCTGGATATGGATTGTAGGTTATGCGTTAGATTTAGGGTGTTGTTTTGCTGATAAGGATTGAGTTAGGTTGGGATTATATAATTTCTTGAGTGGGTATTTTTATGGAGTACATATGTATGTAGAACTAGCGTCCTAATTTTGTCTTATTATGGTGGGTTATTATAGAAATTGCAGGGTTGATTATGGATAACGGACGTTTAACGTTGATATTAGATGTTTGGTACTATTAGAGTTTATTTGATTTACATGTGAACTTTGCTGGTTTGTGGTTTTAGAGTTTGCTTATACTTATGTGTATTGGCTTGTATATTATGGATTTATCGTTTGCTTGGTGGGTAGGGTTTATATAATCGGTTGCTTTGAGTATGTGTTATTTTGCTTTATAACATTGTGGTATTTTACGTATACTTATAGATTGTAATATTAACATAATCTAGTTTAGTGTTTTGTTATTACTTAGTTGTTTTGATTAGTTTAGTGTGGATGTGTACTTTAGATTCTGTTTAATGGTAGCTGCATAGTTACTGCCTTGGAGATTTTGAGTTGTTTATTTGTGATTTTAGATTCGTGATTTGTGGGATGGTTTTCATTTTGTTTTAGGGTTTAGTTTCTGGAGATTTTGCGGGTTTTCTACCTGTGGGGGACTGTATATGGTGTGCTTGTTTGGTTGCTTGGAGTTGAGTTTTTTATTGGTACGGGAAACTACACCATTACAGTTTAGATTGTTTTCCAGAAGGTTTTTGTATTTGTGGTGTTTTGTTTCGTAACGTACGTAGTATTTAGCTTGGTAGCTGCGTGACACTAGACTATATTATTTGTATCGTGTGTAGTTTGTTTAAATTACGCATTGGTTATTGTTTATGTATGGTTGTAAGATCTTTATACTTATTGTGAGGCGTTACATTTTACATGCGTTCTGATTACTGAATTTTGTTACTGTGCCGCATATTGTAAGTTTGTTTCGTCGGTTGTTTATGTGGTTCTTTTGGTTAGGTGTGGCATATTTTAGGTGGTTTAGGTTTGGTTTGGGGTATATTTGTTACATGCTGTGTTTTATTTTAGCTGGTTTTTAAAATTTCAGAAGCTTGGATGTGTTGCGTTGATTGCAGTTGCACTTATGGTTTAAGTTTACACATTGCTTTGCTTAATTCTTTTGATTGCTTGTATAGTTTTGCTTGCTTGGTTGCTTTTGTTTAATGATTTCTTGTTTTAGTGCGAGGGTTGGGTTACTTTGTTTAAATTGACTTTGTGAATTTGCTTAGTGTTTGCTTTTGCAAATGGTGTGTTTCGTTATTAGCTTTGTATTTTATGTAGTTTAATTTCTTGTATGTTATGGTGTGTTTTTGAATTTATTTGGAACGCTACTTGTGGGTTTTAATGATCTACATTTTGTATAGTTGTGGGTTTTGAGGTTTCGCATTGGGTTTGTCGTGATGGCTGGGTTTGCATATTGTTGTTTTGGTGGGTGTTGTTTAGTAGCGTTGTTACTTTGGATTAGATATCTTTGATTACTTGGTATTTTATTGTGGGTTTTGTGATATTTTGTTGTGTATGGCCAGAGGTTTGGTTGTTGGTATCGTGTTTTACTTCGATAGTTTGTTACTTTTCGGTTGATTACAGCAGAGTATGTTTGTGGGTTTGTTGGTGTGCTTTGTTAATGGTGTTATTGCGTGAGTTTAATTGTTTCAGTTACCTTTGTGCTCCCATGTAGTATTGCTCTGCGTAGTTGGGTTTGCAGTATTGTGGTTTAGATTGGGAGGCTTGTGAATATCGTTTGTTTTGTTTGGGTTTACGTTTGTGATTTGTTTGTTTTGCTGTAGGTTTTTGATTTGTTGCTTGTTAGTTTAATTTCGTATTGGTGATTTTTATTTAGTTAGCATTTACGGACAGGGTTTAACTTTTGCTTAGTTGGCTTTATTTTATAGTACGTTTGATTGCTTGGTTTGTAGTGTTAATTCTACTTTTCCGTGTATAGCACATAGGTTTAGCAGCATTGCTTGGTTTAAGTGGTTATTTCGGGAGTTTGGTGATATTGTTTTTACCTCCGAATTTAGTACTTTGTAGGTTTCATATTTACTGTATTTTGCGGATTTTGACGGTGAACTACAGTATTTGCGAGGTGTGTAGGGTTGATATAATATAGCTGGGTTTGGGGTTTTTAGGTATTTTGGCTCTTTTTGGGTTATAGGCGGTTGTTGTTGGATTTGTAGTATGTTTTGGAGTTTTTATAGTAATTTCTTGCTTGCATCTTGTAGGAATGCTTTCATTGCGGGTACTATTATGTGTTTGATTTGTGGAGGCATAGTTGTTAGCTTCTGCTGATTTGTTTAGTTATTTAGTGGTAGAAGGGTAGTTTGCTACTTAAAATGCATAGGTAGTTATGGATTGTATTTTGTTTAGGTTGTGTGTTTAGGTATTTTATTACATGCTTATAGATTTGTTTGTTGTACTCGTGGGCGTTTGGGTTTGATTGTCCTTGTGTTAGTTTGTTTTATTGGATTAGGAGGATTATATTTTGTTTTTGTTTGAGGTGTCAGCTTGAGTTTGATGTTGGTTTGTGTTATGTTGGTAGATTCGTGTTTGTTTAGTATTTTTATTGTTGTAAAGCCTTATGTGATTGTGGGCTGTGTTATATTTGCTTGATTACGTACTCTTTTGAAAGTGTTGCTGCTATAACTAAGTTTTAGTTCAGGTTTTGTTTTTAGCTGTTTTAGGTTTAGGCGTATTATTGTGTTAGTTTGTTCTGTAAGGTACGTGTTTTGTTTGTAATATAGGCTTGTTTTTGTGAAGCTGTTAGTTCTGTTTGTAGGTGTTATGTTGGATTTTAAGATGCGCGTATTATGTTTAGCTTTGGAGTTGTTTTGTTGGGTGAGTATTTGTGATGGTTTATACATTATGCTTTTGATTTGATGATCTGTATTTGTTTACGGATTGTGTAATTGACTTTCGCGGTATGTTGTGTTTGGAGAGCTTTGTTTTGCACAGCTTGGTGGTTTGTGTGTCTGCACAATGGCTTGATGTTGTGGGGAGTTGTTGGTTATTTGATTCATAGAATTGCGGTTGTATATGTTGTTTTTTATTGGTGTATAGCAGTCACATTGTTGTGTTGGCAAGGGGTGGCAAGTTATAATTGGAGTATGAATTTGTTTAACTTTGTGGGATTTAGCATGTTTACGATATGGTATACTAGGTTTTTGATTTGTTGGTTATGAAGGTAGTGCTGAGTGTTTTAGTTTTTACGTACATTGTTAGGATGAGATTTCCGTTTGGGAATTTGTGTATTATGCAAAAGGATTTTACTTGGTATTTAGGGTTTTGTTGTTGGCTAATTTGGGTGTGTTTTGGTTAAGTTTGATGTAGGGACGGCGTTGTGCACATTTTTTGTGGTGTTTTTTACTACGGGTTTTATGTAGGTGTGGTAGTATTCCGTATTACGTAGGTTTTGGGTTTGTGTTCTTTTAGGTTGTATGTGTATGCAAGATATTTGGTATAGACGTGTAGTTTGGCTATTGGTATTTTGTTATATTGTTGTATTTTGGTGGGGGTTAGCTGTTTGCTGGGAGGCATAGTTGGATTGTATTGTGGGGTTTTATACTGGATGCTTTTAGGGGTAAAGATATTTCTGGTAGGCATTACACGCAAGGGTTGCCTTGAGGTGCTATAAGTTCCATAGGATGTATCATGATTTATGGGTTCTCGATGATTGTGTTCTATAGGTTGTATTGTATTTGATATTTGTTTGATGCTGTATATGGCAACTTATTTTGCTTACTGCGATGTGTTTTGGTTTGTAGGCTGTTTTCCTTGCAAATATAGTTTAGCTCTGTTGGTAAAAGTTTTTAGTTTAGACAGACATGCGAGTTTGCTTTGTTTTGGATGATTTGGGTACTTGGTAGCTTGTAGATTTGGTAGTTGTGCTAGAGGTTGTAGTTTTTAGCGATTAGGTTTGGGTTATGAATTGTAGGATACTATATTCCATTTGTTAGTTAGTAGTTTTCATGTACTTATAGTGGTTGGATGTTGTAGTTTCGTTAGCTATGATTTTGTTTGATTATATAATGTAATATTTTATATTCTTCTTTGATGTGTTTTTATTATTACTTTGATATTGTATCTATATTTGTGAATTGGTAGGTTTAGATGCTGTGTTTTGTTTATTTGTGTGTTTATTTTTATATGTAGAGGTTTAGTTTTATTTTCCTAAAGCACATTCCAGTTTGCATGATAGGTAGTTGCTTGGTAGGGGTTTATAGACTGCTTTGATAGGTTATTTGCGAGGTGTATTGTTAGGGTTGCTTATTTTGTTTGGTTTGAATTTGTTGGGATACTGGGGAGGGTTTGCTTGCGGGGTTGGGTTTATAGTATGTGTACATTTGGTTTAGATTTGATTTACTTTAAGCCTACTTTAGGTTTACGTTAAGGTTTTGTTTTAGAGGATGCTGTATGTTTTGTATATGTGAGGTGTTTTTATGCTGCAACTTATGTGTTACTTGTTTTGTTTAGATATATGTTGTATTTCGTGTTTTGGGGGTTTGATGTGTATAGATTTGTTTTGTATGTATTCGTTTAGATTTATTTTCATGGATTGTTTACTTTACGTTATGTTGAGGGTTCGCCGTTGCATTTCACTTGTTTATGTGTTGGTTATGATAGGTTCCTTGCGTGGGTTTATTTTAGTTACGTATTTTGGGTTTACGTTTGCTGGAGTTGTTTTCG
>JASAOA010001221.1:0-14698 GCA_030849815.1 Vickermania spadyakhi | reverse complement strand
GTGATGTTTTAGATTTGCGATGGTGGGTTTGTAGTTTGTCTTACAGCTACTAGTTTGTATTGAATTGAATTTCGAGGTTTGTCGTTTCTTTTGATTTTGCATTATTTAGTTGCTCTATATGTCGTTTCGCATGCGTTGCTTATGGGTTTGCCGTAGACACTAGTTGTGATAGTTTGTAGGGTTTGGATTTTTGTTAAATGATAGTTTTGTTATTTGTTTGCGTTTGTTGGCAGGTTTTACATATGTTTTCGTAGGAGGCTACTTTACGTTGCGCACCTGGTTGCCTGTTTTACTATTCAATTTTATAGTTTAAGATTGTGTGTATTTTGTGTAGGTTTGTTTTAGGGTTCAGGTTTTTTCCTGCAGACTTGTGGGTTTATATTGTCAGGGCAACTTGTAATTTCTGGAGTTGCAGGGCTATTTTCCGTATATTTGGCTACAACTGCCAATTTGGTGGTGTGTGTAGGGTTGATATAATATACATATATGTCGTTTTAGGGCTTGGGAGTTAGGTTTTGCAGGTAGATATACTATAAAGTGTATAAGTTATGAGGGGAGGTGTGCATGTTGAGTTTTGGGCTGTATGTTGTGAGGGTTTTACTTTTCTGATTTGGGTAGGTTTTGGTTTGGGTAGTTTTGATGTGCAGAACACATTTTGTTAGTATATCGTCGGTTTACTACAATTGTGCGATAATTGTTTAGGTTTGGGGTAGGCTGTGCGAGTAGTTACGTTTAATATTTTTAATGGNTAATGGTAGGTGTGTGGGGTTATTATGAATCAGGTTTGTCTTGCGAGGTTTGGGGTTTAGTGTAAGCTTTACTTCCTGTTGTTGTATGTTTTGACGTTATGTGGATTGTTGGTTTTGCGTGCTTAACGTGGTGGTTAGACATGTTGGGTTGTGCAATATTAGTTTTGTTTCATGGTTGGTGACATGCGTGTTTTGTGTACTTGCTTGGGATTTTTGGGGTGGGTTTATGAATTTGCAATTGTGTTGCATGTTATGTACATACGTGTGCTGGTACTTTTGCTTTGATTGTGCGTGTAGTGTGATTGCTGAGGTTTTGATTTAGAGTTGGGTTTTAGACATTTGTACTAGATGGGTAGTTTCAAATTTGTGTAACCTATTAACCTTAGTGGCGGCATGAATTGTGGGTTAGTTGTGATTTTAGAGTTTGTTGTTTTGATGCCGTTGTGTTTAGTTTAGGGTTTGGGTTTATAGTGTACGTTTAAGTTTTAGTTGTGTTATTGTTGTGTGGGGTTGGTGGTGGTTTCGTTTGAGCTTTAGAGTTAGGGTGCTGTACTTGTTATTTTAAAGTTTGTTGTTTCGCGAGCTTTGATATAGGTAAGTGTGTTGTTGTTTTATGCCGGTTATTTTGATTTGGGGTTTTTAAGTTGATAGGTCCGCACACTTTATTTGTGTGTAGGTGTGGGGGTTAGGTTTGTATTTCATTGTTTCGAGTTCTTTGCTACTTGTTTGTTTTCGATTTCTTAGTAGAGCGTTTAGTAGGTTGGATTTTGATTACTTTGTTTGTTATATATGGTTATAGTTCGATATCTAAGTATTGATAGTACACTATTGTTAGACATGGTTTTACTTTTCAGGTTATTTTATTATTAGTTAATTAGTAGATTGTAATAGTTTTTTCTTGCTTCTTGTTTTCTTTTTCGTTATTACTTTGGGTTTTTATTGTGTAGTTACAGTGGGTTATATGCTTGGAGTTTCTATTTAGAGGTTTATAATGTTTGTGTTTTCTTGGGTTTGTTTATGGTAGTTTAGAGTATGCTCTTGTAATCTTATTGTTTAAGGTGATATTCGTCTTTGTAGGGTTAGGGTTTAGCTGGCGCATAGATGGTATAGTTTATGTTTGGTGGTAAGCTTGTTGTAGATATCTTCAGATTTGTTTAATAATTTTGTTTTATGTTGCTGAGGTTACTTATTTTGTGTTAGGTTTTGAGGTTACTAGAATTGATACAAGGTTATTTTACATAACTGTTATAATACATGTAGACTGTGGGTGGCTTGTAGGTTATACTTTTGATTTTGCAATGGTTTTTTATTGGTGTGAGGTGTGTTACATGTAGTTGGGTTTTGTAAGCGGATGGGTTTGTTGTAGTAGTTGTAGTGTTATTTGATACTTTGGTTTTGCTGCTGTTTAAATGTTTTGTGGTAGTGATGGGTTTGGCAGTTATTTTGTATTGCAAGGTTTCCGGATTGTTTTGCTTGGGTTTTGAAGTTAGTTGTAGGTACTGTTTTATAATGGTCACCGTGTTGTCTTATTGTGAGGTTTGCATTTACGAGTATTGCTTGTGGTGTGTTATGGATGTTTTATTACTTTGTTTTAATGTGGTTGGGGTTTAGTTTTTGCATGGATATTTTCCTGCTTCCAGCTTGTTCTCTGCGCGAGTTACGTTTTGTGCAGGTTGCCTGAGTATACGCTTTTGATAGTACTTTTAATTGATTTAGGTGGCTAGTTACTTTGTGATTTCTTTTTGATTTTGTTTATGCGGGTATAGTTGTTTATATTTAGGTAGGTGTGCTTATATTAGAGGCTAGAACATGGGTTACGTGGGTTTATTGTGTTTTTGTTGGGTATGGTGTTGATTCAGGCTTTCTATGTTTTGGAATTGGTTTTGTTTGTATTCTTTATTTTGAGAGTCTACATTTACGAGATACTTTGTTTGCTGAGTTTCGGTTGCGCTCGCGGATACTGTTATTGATAGATCGTGTGTAGTCTTATTGTTTAACTTTAGATAGATTTGTAATATTATTTGTATACATTATGATTTTTGTATGCATTATTACTTTCTAGGTTATGGTGATTTTTATGGTATGTATTGTGTACAGGTAGGTTTCTGAGTTGTTGCGTGATTTTGGAGGTTTAATATTTGTTATAGATATAAGGTGTTTGTGAGGTTTAATAGTTTGTTTAAATTAGAGTTTGTTTTGCTGGTGGTTTGCTTTTTGTACATGCATTTTGTTCGTAAGTTAGGTTTTTTATTTGTAGGTTATATTTAATTTATACATTTTGTTATTATGATGTTTCTTGCTTTCGTTATTTGGGGTATGTTGCCTATTTGCTTGTGTTATTTACGATATTGTTTGTAGAGTGTTTTGTGATTTGCCGTATATTTCTTTTACGCTATATTCATAAATTTGTAATACCATACACATACATTGCTTGTTAGTTATTACTTTGTATTATGGTGCGGGTTGTTTATGGTTCTGTAAGTGCGGATTTGTGTTTGGCCAGAGATTTCAGTTGGTAGGTTTTGTGTTGCGTAATTTTGCATTAGGTTTGTAGTTGTTTAGATGTTGGTTGCTAGGTTTGTACATTGTTTAGGGTTTATATCGTTGTTTATTAGTTTGTCAGATTTGTAGTTTTGTTTTTTAATGTTAAGTTTCGGGTTCTAAATACGGAGTTTGTCAATTTTGTGTATGGGGAGACTTCCAATTGATACTTTAGTTTTGTTTTACGTATTAAGGGTTTGCTATGGGTTTGTTAAGATTGTATTGTGGGTTAAGTATTTTGATGTTTTGTTTTTCGTGTAGCTTGTGTTCAGTTCATGGATTATTGGTTTGGTTTATGATTGAGACATTTTAGGTTTGGTTTGGCAGATTGCGTTACAGCAGGGTTGAGTGCTATAACTTTTTGGTTGGTGATTGGTACATTGCTTCATGTTGTATGTACTTAGTTGGTACGATGCACTTGTGTGTATATAACAAGTCGTACGTGTTCCTTGGAGGGTTGGTTATTAGGTTTGGTTATGGTAGTTTGTGGGGTAGGTTTGTGTAGGTTGGGCTGTTTGTATAGATGATTTGTGCTGTTATAATTGGTTATTGGCCACATAGGATTTTGTTCTTGTGCAGTTTTCTTTTGTTTTGTTTTTTGAGTTTTATATTGGTATTGTAGATTGCTAGCGTCGATTGGTGATTTGCACTCATTGTACCCTTTGTGTACTTTTGGATTTGTTCCTGTTGTTTTGCACAGCATGACGTGTTGGGCGCTAGGTTTGGGGTTCCGATTTGGTGTTTGCATATTGTATATATCGGTTACGGTGCTACAATTGGTTTTGGCTTATTTTGTAGGTTGTAGCGGCACTTGGAACTACAGGATTGGGGTGATGTGTAGGGTTGATATAATATAAGCTGTTTTGGGTAGGTTTTGATGCTGTAAATTGAGGTGACTTGTAGATTTTGCTTTATTTTGGTATTTTGATAGTGTATATTGGTATTTTACGGATTTGGAGGTTTTGCTTGCAATTGTGTATTTAGGAGTGGTTGACTAAGATATGTAGTTAGTTTTAGGTTGGATATTGTGATATGAATTTAGTAGTTGCTATAGTCTTTGTGGGTTTTGAATATAGGTGTTTCTGGGGTTATTTTCGGATATTGTAAAGTTTTGTGCATTTTGTAGGTTTACGCATTGGGTTAGAGGCTTGTATACTTATTGTTTCAGATACAGGGTAGTTTGTATACTTCAAGTTTGCAGGTTGTTGCATTTGTTTCTAAGATTCGGGTAAAGTATATTGTTGTAAGATTTTGTTGTGTGCTTTAAAGTTGCGATTCAAATTTGGTGGGTTTGGAAAGTGTGTTTGGGTACGTGTTTAGGTTGCTGGGTTTGGTGCAATACAAAAGTATTTTAACTTGACTGTATTTGGTTAGCATGGTTACTTTGCAATTTGCTATTGATTTAGGGTAGATAGTTGTAGTTTAGAATCTAGTTTTATAGGTGTTGTTTTAAGTTTATGGATTTCATTTTGGTATGTTTAGTTTTGCGATGATTTTGGATGTTTGGGATTGATAGCCTCTTAGGATGTGTTTTGGTGTATATTTATGGGTAGTTATATTAGGTTTTGATTTCGTGTTGATGGTTGTGTATACAAAGTTGTGTTACAGTGTGTGCTTATAGGTTTTAGATTTGCGGGCTTCATGGCGTGTTGGGAGTCAGGTAGATTATGTTGTACTTTGGTAGTTTGCGGATTCCATAGTTGGTGGTTAGCTTGTTTGGTGCGGTGCGCTTACTTCAGGGTTGTTACTTACGTTGCTGATTTGAATTTACTGTTGGGAGGGTTGTTGGCATATTATTAGCGGATTAACTGCTTTGCGTTTAGGTTTGTTTGTAGAAGTAGTTGCAGGTAACTTTAGTATTGATTTGATTAGAGATGTACATAGTCACGTGTTTTTGGGTATTTGATTGTGATTGGTATGTGTATTGTTCCACTCCAAGGCGGGGTTGTATAGTTGGATTTGGTTTTACGTTGTAGTGACGTTTATTTTGGGTTGCCTGCAATTATACGGGTAGGGTTGTGGACTGTGTACATATTTGTTAGATTAGTGTTTGTTACTTTGTTAGTTGTGGTGTTTATATAGGGATTATGGTGTTTTGTTTGTTTACGTTGCTAATATAGTTATACTTGAGCTTGCAGTTTTATATACTTGCTGTTTTGATGTAGATTTATTATAACTTATCGAATTGTAATACTAGATGTTTACGCGTATAGTTTATATTATTACTTGGGGTTGAGTGCATTTGTGATGTTTAGATATTTAAGCTTTAGGGAGTTTATAGTTTGGGTACATTGTTCTTAAGATTATGGATTTTCGTTTTGGTGAATTGTGTTGTTTAGGTTTGGTTTAGATAGATATTATTTTACTACGTTTATTGTGGATGTTTGGGTAGATGTTTAAGTGTCGTAGAGTTGCGTGTTTTGTTTGGATTTGCGTAATAGTTGCGCCTTTTACCTACAAGATGGTTGCGTAATGTTTTTATGTTAAGTAATTGCTTATAGTTGTGACGTTTATCGGATTGGTATGTTTAAATACTTTACCTGAGTTGGATTTTACGGTAGTTGTGGGTTTATAAGATGCACAATTCAGGATGAGTTTGTTAGGGGTAACTTAGTGGATTCGGTATAGTGTGCGGTGTGATTTTGAGTTAGTATTTTAGTTTGGCATGTCTCTTTTGTGTGTTGGGTAGTGTTGTGTTTTGTTGTGTTGGACGTTGTCTGTGGAGTTTGGATTTGGTGTTCCTAGAATGGGTTTCCATAGGGGTTTTAGTAGATGGGTTTTCGCCCAAGTATAGGATTGTTGGCTGTATTTAGTTGTTTACTTTGCTGAATTACATGTATTTTCCTTGCTTATGGGAGTTGGTTGTGTTTAGATTTGTAGTAGGCAGGCTTTAGCTTTATGTTTTGTTATACATTGAGTTTGTTTCAGGGATTGGATGCTAGGAGTTCGTTTTCTTTCTAGGGCGGTGTAGGGTTCTTTTGTATAGATTAGGATTTGATTGTTTTAAGTATTTGTTTGTAGTAGTTGTTGTTTGTGTTTGACTTGATGCATATAGGCTTGTAGATTGTTTTGCTTATATTTTGTTTACTGTGGCTATTAAGGTATTGTTATAATTGCATATTTATTATTTTGGAATGAATATTGTTGTTGATGTTTGCTAGGACGTGTGAATTGTTGACATAGTATTTTGTAATATTAATTTTATATTGTTTGTATTTGGTTATTACTTGGGCAGTTATAGATTTGAGATTTAGATTTTGCTTTGGTTTGTCTAATGCTGTGTTTGACTTGTAGTGGTTTTAGGGTTTGGTTTGGGTGATTCCTTGATTAAGGTGTTTTTGTGATTGAGATAGTTTGGTATGGCATGAGGTTAAGCTTGTTTGAGGGTTTATATTGGTTTGTTTGTGGGTTTTCTATAGCCAGGTTTGTGATTGTGTTTATTTTGTGTTAGTGAACATTTGTTGTGTTTAGATTTTGCTTGCTAGGTTTGTAGGTGTGTTATTCAGTGTTGCTTTTTGATAGGTGTGTTGTTGTGACTTGGTTTTTATGTATTTAGCTTTGTGTTTGCATCGTGTTTGTCCGACTTGTTTACGCGTTGCAATGTAGGAGGGTTTCGTTGTTTCGCTGTAGTTGTTGTTTTTAGGTTTTGTTGTTGGGTTTGTACTAATTATGGTTTGTGCGGATTAGTTGCGAGTCGTTAAGTTTTAGTGAGAGGTTGATTAAGTTGCGTTGTGGATTTGTCTGTGCCGTGTTAGTTTATGTTGGTTGTTGTTGGTTACGTTGGTTGGGTGATATTTTGTTGTGTATTTTGGGTCTTGGTGTGTGTGGAACAGTAGAGAGGTGTTTGCATTTGAGGATGCGATTCTCGATGTTCGATTGTTTGTTTTGTGTATTTACGGTAGTTTAGGTGTTTTGGGTATTTTGCGATTGGTATAAGCTGCTAGGAGTTCCGTGCGTTTTAAATTTAGGTTTGGTTTGCGTGTTGTAGGGTGTTGTTGAGTTTGCTTGTTTGTTTGTGGGTTAAAGGTTTGAGTTGGCTTTTATGTTATAAGATGGCTGTTGTTATAGTTACCTGTTTCATTGATTGTTAGTGATGGTTTGACATCCTTGTAGAAAATTGGTTTTTAAATTTCAGAGTGGGTTAACAGTCTTTTTGTTTATGTTCTTTTGCTTGAGTTTTTGCATAGGTTTTGGGGTACTGCATGTTTTGTTTTACTTCCATGGGTTTGTATTGATAGTTTTTGAGAGTTATGTTATAACTGCCTATGATAGATTTGTGGATATGCTTAGAATTTACGATTTGATTGGATTTAGGGTTGTTTTATTTAGTGGAGCATTACATGTTTTGGTTTTGTGGGGTCGTTGGGTTTTGTGGGTAACTTGCTATTTTCAGGTGGTTTACGTTTAGGGCTTAGGATTAACTTTGGCGAGTTTGGGTGTTTTACGCGCACTGCCAGGATCTTGGGATTTGGACTCTAACTGCGGGTTTTAGTTGCTGTGTAGGGTTGATATAATATAAGATACCTGGGTTTTCGGGGTGGAACATGTTGTATTTAGGGTGGTAATTTAAGGTTCCTGACAGGTGGGTATATTCAGGATTTGGGGTTTGGGTACTTGCTATTTTCAGGTACCTTACGCTTGAGGGACTTAATTTTGGTGATTTTGGGTGTTTTACATACACTGTTCAGGGTTTCAGGTTTGACATTTAACTTCGGATTCTATGATCTGTGTAGGGTTGATACAATATAAGATTCCTGGGTTTTTGGGGGAGAGTTTGGTATTTGTGTTCGGAGAGATGTTTTAAGGTTCTTAGGGTGTATATATTCGGGATTCGTGGGGTTCGTGGATTTTCGTTTTGGATGTTATAGTGAGATTTTTGATCGGGAGGGGTGTTCCTCATGATAGTTTACGGTTGTTTGCGATTTTTTGCGTGGAATTTCAGTTGTATAAGTTGTAGGAGCCTGTTCTTTTTTGTACTGTGATTTGGCATACCACATCACTTTTCGTGATATTTAGAGTTGTAAGGTTATTGTTGCGTGATGTTTTGTTATTTGCTGTATTGTTGAGGTTGGGTCTTTTTGTTTTGGGATAGAGTGTGTACACATATTGATTTTGTTTGTGTAGTTTTACTTGTGAAGCGGGTTGTTTGGTTATGCGTTAGGGGATCAGGTTGGTGTGGGTTTCCTTTTGTAATTGTTGTTACTTCCACTTGCAGGTGTTTGAATGGGTTTTAGATTGTGAGGGTTTGTTTGTGTTGTATTGGTTTGGATTTGTGTAGGTGTGTTGATTGGGTAGGTTTGCTGGTTTGGGTGTTGATTAGTATGGAACTGTAAGCTTGCGGTGTGTAGGTATAAGGTTCGTGTTGTTTTTGTGTGTTACTATTTAGATTTGCTACTTGCTTGGTTTTTGTTGTTATTGTTATATGAGCTTTGCTGGTATGTTTACATGTTGGGGTGGGTATTTGTTTCGTTAAATTTGTATAGTGCGGATGCACAGTTGTGGTATTGCTTTGAGATGTTGTGGTGTATATTGTGTTTGGTTATCGTGGTGCACTTAACTAGTACTGGTAGTTACTTATTTGGGTAGTTGTTTTGTTGTAGGTTTTATTAATGTGTAATATTTTATTATAGTTTTGTATAAGGTTTGGGGTTTAATGGTTGTTTTACAATGTTTCCTTTGGTGTGTGCGGGTTGTACTTGTTAGGGTATGTATTATCAGGTTGTATTGGAGGTGGCCGTTTGTTTGGTAGCTTTACTATGGGTTGCAGGGTTTTGAGGGTTGGTGTTTTTATAAAGGTGGTTTACTTACATTAGATTTGAAGTTAACTTTGAGGATTGGGTTTGACGTTATGGTTGGATGGGTTGGATCTTATAATCGTTGTACCTTTCATTTAAGCTGGGAGTTTCGTCTTGAGGGTATTCGTATATGTGTAAGTTTTATTTTTAAATACTATTTTGGTTTTGGTACACTGTAGTTTTTGGTCGGTAGCCTATTTATTTTGTGCTTTAGTAGGTTTTTAGGTTTGCTGGGTTGGACATTTTAATGTTGGACTAGCTGGTTGATTGAGCTTGTGTGATAGTTCATGCTAGAAACCATAGTTGGTGTTAAGTTTAGATGGTTTTTATCAACATATTGTTTTAATTTGTAGTTGTAGGTGGGTAGATTGTAGCCTTTCTGTTGGTAGGAGTTTAGTGGCTTTGCGGTTAGTACGTTAGATATGCAGGTAATTGTATGGTGCTATTGTGATTTCTTTTGGATTCCTCATATTTATGTAATATTATACATGTCGTTTTTGTGATTGGTTATTACTTTTTTATTGATGGTTAATTAGATGTGTTAAGAGTACTAGGTATGCGGTTTTGGTTTGTTATTTTTGTATTCTTGTATCTGTTCGTTTATGGTTGTGTAGTTGGATGGTTGTTAGATTTGTGTATGTTATTTGTACACTTGCTATATTCGTAGTTGTAATAATATATGTGATTATATTTGCCCAGTTATTACTTTTGAGATTTATGGGATATTTTATATAAGTTTATATTGTACGAGTGCTATTTTTGTTTAGGGTAGGGGTTTGTATGTGTAGATTTTTGTTTGTTTCGGGTGCCGTAGTATGGGTAGGGTTTGCTGCAGATAGGTTTGCTGTTGCAGGGAGGTAGTTGTATTTTCGTATTATATTTATTTGTAATAGATTTTACATTTGCTACTTCGTATTGTATTGGTTACATGGATTGTGTTGTGTGTTATAGTGCACATGTGGTTTTGAGTTTGGAGTTTGTGTATTAACACTCAATGTTTTTTTGACTTTGTTTCGTATTAGTTATGAGTTTGGTAGTGAAATAGTTGGGGTCTCTTACGTATTGTGTTTGTTGGTTTTACTTACTTGGGGTTTGAGGTTATTGGCTTTGCAGAGGTTGGGGTGGGTTTTATTTTGTATGTAGTTCATGGCGTAACATTTATTATATGCTATGGCCACGGGATGTTGGTTACGTTTTAGTTGCCGTGTATTTGATTTGCTACTGTAGGTGTGTTTGCTTTGTATGTGATGTTGTTGTAGTTTTTGTTTTTACAGTTTGGGGAGTACTTGATTAGGGTGCGTTATTTTTACGTTGTGTCATTGCTGTAATTGTGTAGTTTTTTTGTGCGGCTTAGGTTCGGTGTACTTTGGATTTTGCATGATTTGCACGAGTACGTTGGTTTGTATGTGGATTTATACTTTGTTTAGTTTTGGGTACTAGCTTGATGGTTTGTTTCGACTGTGCATAGGTTTGGGTTTTAAAATTGCTTTTCATTATTGTAGGTGTGTAGTTTAGTATTGCTTTGTTTTATTTAATATATTTATAGTTTGTGCGATTATTTGTTTCTGAGTTACTTGTATGTTAAGCTTTAGGCTTTAGGTTTGTGTGTAGAATTTGTGGTAGATTGTGGGGTTTGTGTTGGACCTGGTTTAGGTTGTTGGAGTTAGTAGCTGTCAGTTTTAGTTGTTGGTGAATGTTTTGGGTTTTATGTTGCATGATTAGGTTAGTTTTGGGGTTTGGTTTTGTTTATTAGGTTACTGTTGAATATTTTCAATTTGATTGTGATACATTATTGCAGATGAGTCCTTTAATGCTTTATGTAAAGGTGTTTGCTCCCTTTTGAGGTTTGTGTGTATGGTTATTAGAATTGTTTATTTAGGTGTTTATATGGAAGTGTAGTGAAATGTGGTTGCGTCAACAGGCATGGTTATAGGTTATGCTGCGTGATTTTTGAAGTTGCTATGTTTGGAGTTTGAATGTGGTATAGATTTTGTTGATGTAGGGATTTAAGCGTGATGCTTGTACATTACTGTTGTTTTGGTATTGATATATTGCATTTTATGATTTCATTTAACGGGAGCACTTAATGAAGCACTCTCAGGAGTGTGCCATTGCGGGGGATTTATACATTGCTGAATAAGTTGTTAACTTTGTCTTAAGCGTTGTGGGTATTGATATAGTTTATTTCTTGTTGTGATAATTGTATTATGTGTCTGTAGTAGGGTTCTGGAGGAGTGGATTTACACTTTTGGTTTGTTTGTTGACTTGTGGAAGTGTCTACCATTTTGGGTTTGTTTATCAAGTTTATTTGTGGTTAGTTGCATTACTTGTGTAGTATGGTTTGTTGGATTTGTTTTTGGGGTGTGGTTAGTATGATTTGTTGGATACTAAGTTTTGAGGTTTGACAGGTGCTTTTAGAGGTCGGTATATTCTGGGTTTTTTGAGGTGGGTTTTAGGCATATGTTTGTAGGTTTTAGCATTTGTGTGGAACTGCAGGATTGTAGCACTGTGTAGGGTTGATATAATATAAGGCGTTTTCGTAGAGTTTGGTGTATATTGGGGTACTTGTAGGGTGTGCTGTTTTGGAGGATTTGTGTAATAGGTTAGTTATTTTAGTGTTTTGGCAGATACTTGTGCTTGTAGTTACGGGTAGTTATTGGTAGTTTGCTATTTTGATTGCTATTTAGAGTAGGTACCTACATGTTAACTTCTTCGTAGGGTGGGTGTAACGCAAATGTCGGGATATTGTGGGGGTTGCGTATATGTGCAGCTGTAGGTTTGTGAGTGTGTAGTTTGTTATTTTATGAGTTCCTATGTAATTTGTTGTTGGTGTGTAGCTTTCGGAGGTGTGTTTTTGGTATTCGAATGTGATTGAGGTGGAATTAGAAGTATGTAGGTACAGGAAGTTTGCAGGGGTGGAACTTGGGGTAGTTGCGATGGCATGGGTTTTGCAGAGGTTTCAGTTTGGTAAATTTGTTTTGGTGTATCTTTTGAGACAGTTTTTAGTTGGTTATGTTAATTTGGGGGAATAGTGCTTTTGCATGCATCCATTTTAGTTTGGATTTTAGTTGGTGTATTGTGAGGAGTTGTTGTGTGTTTTTGTTAGGCGTATTAGGTTTTATGCAGTTTTCAGGGTTTATGTAGATGAGTGATTAGTTGTAGAGTTTTGTATTGCTTATATATGTTTGTAGACTAGTTTGAGGTTCTTCTTGTAACTTCCTGTTGTTTTGGGTGTGATTACCGTTGAGGTTTGTGTTTTTATTAGGTATTTAGTTGTGCTTTGAGTTTGTACTTTGTGTGATGTTGTTTAGTTGTGTTGTTTAGATATTGTGGTAGAATTGTTTTCTGGGTTCAATGGTAAGTAGGTTTGTTTGTTAGTTATGATAGGTGGGGTTTGACTGGATCTTTTTGGAGTAGTTGTGGTTTTGTAGATTTACATTATGTTCGTTTTACAGATACTTATAATTATGGGTTTGAGGGTTCGTCAGTAGTGGGTTTGCGTGGAGATGGGATACTTGATTTAGTTTCGCTACTTTATATGTGTTGGATAGGTTGGACAGTAGTGCAGGTTTACGTTGTATTACTATAATATATATTGCATATTTGTCTTGGGGTGCTTATGTTGGTATACGAATATTCGACTGCTTAAAGTTATTATGGTGGATGCATTATTATTTCGACGGGTAGGATGTTTTGGCTTAATGCTACATGTTTGTAGGTTACACTCGTAGAGTAATGATTGTAGTTGTTTTTACAGGTTGTGTATGAGTTTGTTATTTTATGAATCACGTGTAATTGTTACTTTGGGTAGGGTTCTATAATATCCGCATACCCGATTGTTTACTTTGATAGTTTGTTTATATTTGCTTGTCGGAGTTGTGTAGTGTTATTTGGGTTTGCGTTGCAGTTGTATGGTTGAGTTTTGATGGAAGGTTGTATTTGCTTTGTTGTGGTAGGCTTTGCATTTTAGTATGTATGTGATGCTTAAGATGTTTATTTCTGCAGGAATTTGCGTATGTAGATTTCAGTTTATTTACGTTTTGTGTGTTTGAATTGTACTTGTTTGCATGAGTTACTTTACATTACTGTGTACGTACGTTGTAGTTTTGTTCTTTCGGTGGGTGACCGCTCTTTTATTTGAATTTTTACTTGCTAAAACCTATATGCGAGGGTGTTGGTGTTTGTAAGATTTACTATTGATTTCAGTTTGTTTTGGGTATTTTGTTTATTTAACTAACATGATTGTAGTTTCCTGGTATAGGTTTCTTATATTGTATATTGAATTGGTTGCTGGTTTGATCCACTTGTGTTGCCTATGGATGCGTGAGTGTTAACATATGTTATAGTGTTTAGTTTTGGGTTGTACTGTTGTAGGGTGGATTGTTACTAGATTTAATTTACGGTGTTTGTGGTTGAAGCTGGTTTGAGTATGTGACATGTGTAGTCTTTCGTGTTTAAGTTTGGTATGGCTTGTGTGGGGTTTTGTTGGCAGCGGTGTGGTGGGTTTTAAAGATGTGTTTTGTTGCTACCTTTATTTCCTAATACTAAGGTTGTTTTGTGGTTTGGATGATGTAAGCCTTGGAAGTAGGTTGTTGCTACCGGGTTTTGATTGTTTGCAGAATTGGTGTATGCCACTGTTTTGGAGTTTGCTGCTTGTTACGTATTATTTACGTGTTGAAGTTGTAAATTTGGCTACTTACTGTTGGAAATTTTGTTTTAGGTTGTTTTTATGGGTTTCGTGATTAAATACTTGTAATTTTGATTGTTTGTAGGCATTATGTTTTACCTGCAGGTTGAGGTAGTGTGTCAGAGGTTTCCTTAGTTTTGTTAAAGTTTAGGGTTTTCTTTTGTTGTTTTGTTTTGTTAGGTTACGTATAGGTTGTGGCATGAGGTTGGCGTGTTGTTTTAGATTTGCTTGTGTTTGTTTTGCGTTTTGTTTTGCTGTATGGGCATTGAATATTTAGTTACAGGATTTTATGGTGTTTTCGGAGGTTTTTGTGGGGTTGCACGCATGAGTGTTATATGGTTGTGTACTTTATTGTTTTGTTTCGCGTTAGTTGATTATAAAGTTTGTAATATTAAATTCTTTCTTGTTTTATGTTGTATTATTACGTTGAATAGTTTATAGTTTGGAGTTAGGGTTGTGGTGTATATATGTTTACGATTTTGTTTGTTGCATTACTTGATTGTTGTTTGTGTCGTTTTTTTTGATTCAGCGGGTTTGTGTGGTGGTACCCCGATAGATTTGGGGTTAGATTTGCACATTTTGGATTCGATTGTGTATTGTATTTGCAGAGTTTAGAGGTGCTATTGTTTATGGTTTACATTGATTTGTTTATTTTGGGATTAGGGTGTTTGGTTTGCTATGGGATGTTGTGTGAAAGTTCAGTGTTTTCATATGTGGGTTTCTGTATTTGTGAGGCAGTTAGTTTTTACTTTTATGGTCCATTTATAGACATGCAATAGATATTAGGTGTTACATTGCAGCCAGTGGCTTATTTGTGGATGTATGAAGTGATTTTAGGCTTGGGATTTGTGTGAGGTTTAGCGTATTAGGTTTATGTTTTGACGCTAGATGTTTGCAAGTATATTGGGTTTGTAGGATGTTTTCAG
>JASAOA010001220.1:0-14696 GCA_030849815.1 Vickermania spadyakhi | reverse complement strand
TTGCTTAAATTGTTTATACTGTGGGTAATTGTGGTTTTCGTTTACTTTGAGTTTATGGGTTATGGTTCTGGTTGCGTTGTTGGGGTGGCTTTTGCGGCTGCTTTTGGCGGGTTTTTACCTAAACTACAGTGTTTTGTGATGCTGGAGGGTTGATATAATATAGTAGGTTTTCGCTGTGGTACATTGGTAATATATGTGTATGGGCTTCTATTTGGTGGTTTTGGGCTACTTTTGTGTTTAGGTTTTGGCTTAATTTTATAGGTTTGGAGTTCTTGGTAATGTTGTTTTTGTAAGCGGGTTAGTTGTGGGTGTTGGGGATAGTTTGCGACTGTTTTTTTTACTCGGAGGACTTGCTGTTTGAATTTGTGTGGTTTGGTTGTATAGTTGAGTTTGCGCAATTTTGCAGTTGGGGTTGATTCCTGTAAGTTTGTTTGGGTTGTATTAGTTTGGATTTGTAGACTTGGTATTGGTTAGGGTAGCGTCTGGGGTACAGGTTGTAAGTTTTGTTAGTTTGCTTGTGTTTTATTTGGATAACGCGTAAGGTTTACGGGTGGTAATTATGTTTGTGGGTTTGCATACCAGTGTTTTGTTGTAGAAGTCGACTTGTGGGAACTTTGTTTGTTTTGATGTTGATTTGATTGGTTTTGATACATGAGTGGTATAGTTTTGCGACTTGTGATTGTACCGGTTACTTATGTGTTAAAGTTATATTTGTGATAGTTGGCTAACTTGTTTGTTGGTTTTGTGGGGCTTCGTTAATAGTTTTGTGGGTTGTTTGTAGTTTATATAATTTATAGACATTCGTTGTTTTGTAGGGTAGTTTACTTATCGTTTTGTGGTAGTTTTTGTCTGTTGTGTTTGTTAAGGGTTTGAATTGATTTGTTGGTTTTTGTTTGTTTGTGTTGTATGCGTGTATCTTATACGTTCTGGATTCGTTTGTGATTCTCTAGGGTTTGTATACTTGTTATGGTTACCGTTTATGTTACCGGATTTATGTTTACAGTGGGATTGTAAGTTTGTTTGTTTCATATAGCTGTGTTGAGTGTTAGCGAGTTTCTTGGTTTACGGATCACGTAGTTACCGTGTTATGCGTATTGATTGTTGGTTTGGGATTTTAGAGTTTTGTGGATTTTAGTTGTAAGATTGCTTACACTTAGTTACACATTTCTGTGTGTGAGTTTGTTTTGCGGGTTAACGAGGGGTTGTGTATTTGCAAGAGTATGTGTAGCTTGTAGTAGGGTTTACTTTATGAGTAGCCTGCTAGCTTGTTTTGTTTGGGTGATAGAGGTGGTGGTTTTATATTCGTTATACCGCTGTAGATGTTGTCTTTGTTGAGGGTTTGGTATACGTTCGAGAGCAACACCTGTTTTGTGTTTTGTTTTGTTTGCGCCTGGGTTTATATTGTGTTACCTATGCATAGGGTTCCCTTACTTGGTTGTAGGATTTTGGTGTTTAGCTTTGTTTATGATATTGCTTGTTGTGTGTTCGTTAGGTTTTATAGAGTTGGTGTTAATACCTTTACACTGAGCTTTGATATGTGCATTACAACGTGCTTGTTGTGTTGTGCCTTTTGGTTTTGGTTATGTGCAGGTTTTAGATTGGAGTTTTGATTTTAACTTTAGATAGGCATGTAGTTACCGCGAGTTTCCTTTATTACGTTTACAGTGGATATATGTAGATATCTTCTAGGTTTACATAGGTTGCTTTTAATTGAATTGTTTTTATATATTCTTTCTATTGGTAGGAGTGTTGGTTTTCGAATTATAGTATACTGCTGTGGTAGGGTGTTGTTTGTAATTGGTTGGGTTTGCGGATGTGATGTGTTTTAAATGTGAAATATTTGTTGGGGTTAAGTTTTCGGTGTGGTAGGTTTTTATGTTTGTTTCTATAAATTGGTTTGTTTGTTTCAGTTTTAGAATTTGTGGATTTGTGGTGGGTTTAGTGGCGTCACTGGTTTTGTTTTGATACTAGCTTTCTGGAGTTTGAGGTTGTAGGATTTCTGTTTAGTGGTGGGGTATTGATACTGATTGGATTTTAGTTCCTACTTTTACAGGTTATGGTTTTCGAATTTAGATACCGGATATATGTGCTTAACAATTGCATAGACTTGTGGCTTATGGATGCATAACTATCCGAAATTTTACTTGATATGTAGTGTGTGTTTAGTATAGTTGCATGTTTATTGTTAGAAGTATTGGTTTGTTGTGCGCTATATTTATTTTAAGTTTACACAGAATTTGTAATATCACATTTTTCTTTCTGTTTGATTTTGTATTATTACTGGTTTATTATTTATGTTCATATAGATGGGTATTTACGTTTAAATTTCGGAGTTTGTTGTGTTGGTTGTTGGGGTGGTGTTAGTTGTTTGTGTTAGGGTTTCTGATTGTTGTATGTCGTTGTGTAACTTTGTGTACTGTTTAGGGTGATATGTGGGGTGCAGGGTTTGTACACACTTTTTGTATTGTTGTTGATTGTTTGTTTGTTTTTGTTGTTGTTTCGCGATTACTTGTTTGTGGATTGATTGCGCTTGTCCTGAGGTTTGTAGTTTGTATAGGTTGGTTTGGTTTTTGTCACTAACTTGGGCTGTGCGTGTTGGTTTCGTATAGGTTTTATGAGCAGAGCTGCTTTACACTAGGATTTTTATATTGTGGGTTATAGGTTGGTGTTAGAGTATGGTTTTCGGGGCTTACCTTGTGCATAGTTTGCTGTGATACATCGATGTACTGTAAGTATTTACTTTAGTTTAGGATTTATTTTGTTATATTTAATGGTATCTTAGGTTTATGTTTGCATATTGGATACTTGCAAATGCTAGCTTATTTCCTATTGTATTGCTTGTTGTGTAGGTTTGGGTATTGAAGGTTTGTTATTTTCCTGGGCACGGGTTAGTTCGAATTAGTGTTGTTGGGTTTCATGGTGCTTGCAGATTAACGTTACAGATTGCTTATACTGGATTTTGCCGTTTGTGTGGGTATAATGTTTTTGCTGTTAGTTTAGATTGGGTTTAGGTTTGATGGTTAGATACTTACTTAGCCGTTAAATTGGTTAATAGTGTAGGGTACTTGCTAAAGGTAGTTTACTTTTGAGTGTATGGTGTGTTGTATATATTCTAATTAGTATTTGTTTGCATGTAATAGTTTTTGTGTCATTATTTGATTTGTACAATATTACTTTAGGTTGTGCTTGTTATATGATGGCAAGTTGTTGCTTTGTGTGGTAGCATTGCGGTTTTCTTGGTAGATTTATAATTGGAGATTTCTTTTGTTTGTATAGTTTTGTGTTTATGTTTGCGTTTGTGTTGAATTTAGTTGATTTCTTGTAGAAGTACTAGGTGTTTGAATTTGTTTATCGTTTGTGTATAGTTTGTATATGCTGATTTGTTTGCCAGGGTTGTGTATGCTTTATACTACTATTTTTTGTGGTTTATATAATTATTATGTATTTTCTTTTAGGTCTTTTGGTTTGTTTTTGTTTTGGATTTGCTGTTATTGGTTGACAGGTGATGAGTGCTTGTTTTTGGTGGAATTTTGCTGTGTATGGTGGGTTTATGCGTTTGAACATTTGTGTAGTTTTGTAGGTTTCTGTGTTTATTTTATTTGTGGTGCTGAAGGTGGGCTGTCGTTTGGTCGGGTTAAACGTTGATTGGTAGGTGGGTGTAGTATGCGGATTCCAGATGTGATAGTGTGGGGTTGTCATGGACTGTGGGTATTTCGTGCTTTGAGTGTTGGTTTAATGCTAGCAATGCTACTAGAGCCTTTTCCTGGGTTTTAGGTATTTTACTAGGTGTGAGAGATAGTGTAATTTGGCTGGAACTACGGATATTTTGCGCTGTATAGGGTTGATATAATATACTAGAAATGATACTAGAGTCTTTTCCTGGGGATTTAGGATATTTTACTAGTTTGGGCGTATTATGATGTGAAATTTAGCTGTGATGGTGGCAATTTTGTGATATGTAGGATTTTGGAATGGAATGCTGCATTTTGGTGTTTTTGTGGGGTTATACGTATTTTATATGAATTGCTAGATTTGTATATGTTATTGGTGGGGTATCTGCGGGTTTTTGTGGTTTGCATGTTTTTGGGGACTTGTTTATTTAAGAGTTTGATTGCGACACTTGGCAGTTATAAGGCATGGTGTTGTTGCTACTTGACTTTGTGAGTTGTTTTAATTTGATGGATAAAGTATTCATATACCGGAGAATTCGCAGGTGTAAGATGTTGTGTTGTTTTGATGATATATTCAATTTTATACGTGTGATACCTGGGTTTCGGATATATAATTATGAGACCACAGAGTTTGGGTGTTTTATAATTGGTACATGTGCATATTGTACGATGGTTACAGGTTAGGTTGTTTGGGGTGATTTACGCGGTTTCGTGTTGTGTAAATGAATTATGTGCTGAATTTTGTTTGCCAATACTTGTGTACTTATTGTTTGTCCTTCTAGAGTTTATTATGTTTGTATTTGCCTGTTGAGTTTGGTGTTGAGTTATGTAGGGGGAATATGGTATTTAGGGTTGGCTTTGTTGTAAGTATTTATAAGTATTTATTTTATTTTGTGGGCTTTGATAACTTGTGGTATAGTGTGTTTGAGTTGAGAGTTAGTGTGTTGCTTATATATTATGCAAGGGTATCTTTTTATTACTACTGGTAGTTTGCGATAAATTTCTTGTATTTGGATAGTTGGTTTGGGTTTGGTTTATTTGGAGTATATAATTGATTATCTTTTGTATTTACGGTAACTGCTTTTATATTTTTAAGAATTGAGTTACTATAAGAGTGTGCGTAGATTTGCATGTATTGTTACAGTTGTAGGTTGTAGGTTTGGTTGTTTGGTTTTAGGGTTTGGGATTTACCGGGTGTTGTATTGTGACCCAAATATTATGGTTATTTTGTTACGTCATGGATTGTGGTGTTTTGGTGTGATTTGCAAGGTTTGTTGATGATTTGCGCTTGCTATTTGTGCTTATGTTAAGGCGTTTAAGTATTGTTCTGGTTTTGTTTGTTTATAATACCTGTTATATAAGTGTAGAGGTGTACTTATTTATATTTGTTTTTGACTATTATTTTGTGACGTTTATATGATAATCGCGTTTTATATATTTGTAATACTGCCTTTTGTATTGTTGTGATTTATTATTACTCTGATAGATATGATTATATAGGTAATGGACATATAGTTTAGGGTGTTACTTGTGGAGTTTGCTTTGGATGTGTTGTTGTGTATTATGATTTAGAATTGCTATTGGTTTGCGATAGATTACCAGGGTTGTTTGGTGTTAATTTAGATGTTCGTAGAGTTTGGAGGTTACAGGTTTTTATAATGTTAGGTTTTTGGCTGCTTATTTGGTTTTTGTACGTGCCTTGTAGTGTAGTTTGTGTATTGTTGGTGGTATTTGTGTGGGTATTGGTTAGGTTTGTATTACTTGTGGATTTGCTTAGGGTTAGTGCTTGCATTTCATTTATTTTAGGTAGGGTATGGTTGGATGAGTTGTTTTATGTGGTATATTTGCTTTCTACTTTGGTTTTGGCGTTGGGTTTTGTTTCACTTTGTAGAGGTTGTAGATTTGTTTTGTTTAGGGTTTGGTGGTTTTTGAAAGGTTTAGTATTATACTTGTTTTTATTTAGATTTATGAGTGATGTACTTGTTAATTTTTATAAGTGTTATATTTAAATTTAGTAATAGTTCATTTTGTCGTTTAGTTTGTTGTATTATTACTTTATAGAGCTAGCTTTGAGATTTATGTTTTGTGATTTTACTTGGAGGTATGGTATGATTAGCTTAGTTTTTGTTTTATAATGTATTATTAAGTTTCATGTTGTGCCTGTTCGGGGTGTTTTGATGTGTTTGTTTTGTTTGGCGAATGTGTTGCTTGTTTTGTTTTATAAGGTTTAGGTTAAATTAAATTTATCTTATTGTATATAGGTACTTATTGAAGCGAGGTTTTGGGGTTATATTATGTTATACTTTGCGTTACTTTAAAGGTTAAATGGAGTTGCTGCATGGACA
This sequence comes from Vickermania spadyakhi, assembly GCA_030849815.1. Lineage (NCBI taxonomy): Eukaryota > Euglenozoa > Kinetoplastea > Trypanosomatida > Trypanosomatidae > Vickermania > Vickermania spadyakhi. Next base: position 8,680 of record JASAOA010001220.1, on the reverse strand, counting down.
ATGAGTTTACTACATAGATCTACTATTTGCGCAGGGTGTGGTTCTGCGTTTAATACCTTGGTGTAGCGTTCGTTATTTTGTGTTTTGGTGTTGCATGTGCTGGCCTGCTTATTTGATTTTACGCAGGACTTGTGTTGGTTGTTTTGATATTCGATTTTAATTGCTACCATAGAGGTTTGTATACCGCTATTTCCTGGTTCGTGGAGTTGTGTTTGTGATTTAGGTTTTGTTTATTTATGTTTGTTTGGAGCTTGGAGTTGTTGCAGTAGATAGTGTTGATTTTGATGGTTACGCCAGGTTTGAGTTTTGTGTAGATTGGTAGCTCGCCTGCTAGTTGTGTATACTGTTTTGTAGATTTGTATGTTTGTGGTTCCTGGATGTTATTAGATAGTATTGGTTTTTGTTATTTGGAGTGTTCTGATTTGATTGGACTTTACTGACTTTCGTATTTAAGTAATTGCGTGGCATAGCATCCCTAGATGGTTGTTTTATTCTTAAACCGAATTGTAGTAACCGTTGTAGATGTATTGGTAATTGTTCCCATTTGTTGATACAATTGTGCTGGTTTTTAAGACAGAGTTGTGTGTACGTGTTGAAGTGTTTGATTGCACGGGGCTAACATCGTTTGAAATTGTGTTTTGGATGGATTTTGTTTGAATGTTTTAAATTGTTATGATTTTGGGTGTTAGCTTGTATATTTTGATGCTATCCTAGTTTACGTGTTGGAGTTATGTTTTGGGTACTTTGCAGGTTGTGTTTGTAGGCTTTTGTTTTTGCGATATTAAAGATTCGGTTTGTTCTCGCGTGATTGTTTGTTGTGTTATATCCGGTATTTGTTTTTAGGATGGTTATTTGCTAGACTTGTGTAGTTGGTTTCTGTTTGTGTAAAGTTTAGTTTATACGAGTTTGGAGCTTTGTGGCATGATGTAGGTTTGGATGATGATGGTTACGGTATTTGAAGTTTAGGTGGAGGTGTTAGTTGCATTGTGGACTGGTGTTGGTGGGCTGATTGTACAAGGGGTTTGTTATGCGTTAACTTGCATAGGTTGTATGATTTTAGTTGTTTTGTATAAGTTGCTTGTTTGTATAGTGTTGGGACTTTACTTGGGTTTGTAATGTGAAGTTAGTGCAGGATATAGCTTTTGGGGTTGCTTTTAATGGTGAGTATGTAGTTTTTATTTGTTTTTATTGATGCAAGTTTAAGTGTTGGGTTGTTAGTATCAGGTGTAGGTGTTTGCTTGGGTTTTGGTTTTCCTGTGGGATTGTTGATGTTTGTAGAGGTGTTTCCTTTTATGAATCTATGTATTTGAAATTTCGTTGTTTTGAGGGAGGGTTTCGGTATGTCGTCCATGGAGTATGAGTGATTTCCACATTCCCGCACATATTTTGGAGTAGGTTGGTTTCGACGTGGGTTTCCTGGAGCTTGTTGCATATCGTGTACTTATCATTTTAGAATGCACGGTTTCTCTAATTTGTTGTGGGGTTTGCAACCTTCCACTTGGGTTTTCTAGTTGTTTGATTCGGGGTTTTTTCGTTCCACCTGCAGGTTTCTTGTGCTCTAAGGGGTTGATATAATATAGTACTGGGTACTTGGAGGGTATTAGTGTGTTGTATATATGCAATTGTTCCGCTTGTTTTAAAGGCATGTTTTAGGTTGGTTGGTTGTTTTAGAGGTTTGGAGTGAATGTAGGTAGCAGGTTTTGGTGGGGTTTGTATGTGGTTTTTGCGGGGTTTGTGTTTGATAGATTTTGATTGTTTTGTTGGAGTTTCCTGAATTCTGTTTAGGTCGGGGATGTTGGTGGGGGTTGGTATTTTGTGTTTACTTATAATTAGGTAAGGGTTCGTATTTGGAGACGAGTTTCGCGAGTTAGGGTTATTTTTGTAGGGTGGTTGTTTAATTTGGTACTTTTAAAGAGGGTGTATACTCCCTATTTGCAACCATATTAACTTTGTAAATTTGATGTAAGACATAGTTGACTACAGGTGGTTTTATGTTTTCCCAATATTTCTTGGGGGCAGTAGTATTGTTAGGTTTGTTTTCTTTTGTTTGAGTTGTTATAGTTAGTGTTTTGATCGGTTTGCGTTGTAGGCTTGTGTGTTGCGTATTATGTAAGTTTCGGGGTACATAGTTATTTTAGTGATATGAGGAATTTAATTTGTGGGGTGGTTATGTAGGTAGGTTTTATGTTCGATTCTTTAAGGTTTTGTGGGGAGATCGTTTGTAGTTGGTTTTTAGGTTTGAATGTGGTATACGGTTGCCTGAATGTAGGTTGTGAGATTGGTTTAACGTTGACTTGCAGTTTGGGTTTATATGGTATGGTATGGAGTTGACTCTAGTAGGCACATGAGATAGGTATTATATTATATGTGTTTGGTACCATGATTGATGGATATGTGGAGCACATATACACATGTTGCAGGGTTATTGAGATTTGTGCAGTTTTTTATGGGTATTTGAGGTTTACTTACTGTATAGATTCCTAATGTGTTACATTTTGAATAGTTGTACGTGGGTTTGTTTTACTATTGTGTGATGAGTTTGTTTATGATGTATGTTGTGAGTACTTTGAGTTGTGCTTGTTCAGAGTTGTATTTGCTGTAACTTTTGTTGTTTGATTAATTTGCATAATGGCTCTTTGGGTTGTTATTTTGTGAGTTGCTTTCGCTTGAGTTGTTATTTATGGTTTGATCTTGTAGGTTTCATAATTCGGCAGGTACTCTGCGCTGCATGTTTTGTTTTAAGTTGTTTAATACCGGCTACATTTTGTAGACTGTGATTTGTACTTTAAATATTTCATGGATGTTCTGATGTACTTGAGTTATAGTAAGTTAGATTTGTGAGTTTTGCGTTGGATTTTGGTTTGTGTACTGTGTGTTGCGGGCGTTACATTCGTAATTGTGCGTTATGGAATTGTAATAAGTTTATTGTTGGTTTGCTTTGGGTATGGTTTATGGCTTTGGATTTATATTTTGTTTCTTTAGATTTGTTATATTGTGTGTTTAATCCGTAATAATTTTGTGATATATTTGGTTTGGGTTTTCGTAGTTTGGTTTTTAATTATGTGATTTGGCCTGGCATACAGGTTTTAAGGCTTTGCTGGGGTTGCAGTGTTAGGATTTTAACTGTTCATGGGTTTAAGATAATTTAGCTTGCCTGCAGGATTAAGGTTTTATGTGTATGGTTAACAATTACATTTTATTATGTTTTGTGTGAGTTTATGTTTAGGGAGGGCTGGGTACCATTGTGGGTTGTGTGTTTAGTGTGCGTGAGTTTTTAGATTTGGATTTTGGGTGTGCTTCCTAATTGTTATGTTTTGATTAGAGTTTGCAGATTGTTATCCGCTTAGTGTTGGTTTGGACGTTTGCCTTTAGGTGTTGATGTTGGTTTACAACTCCTTTTACTTGTGTAGTTGCAACTGCAAGTATTTGCGATCGTATTTAGCAGGTTGACTCTTTTTATTGTTAATGGTTTTGGTTTTGTGGAAGCCATTTGTTTTTGACTTTGGTGTTACTGTACGTTAGTTTTGCGAATTGTAGTTGGTGTTGTTGGAACTTGTACTGGTATCTTCAATTTGAGACACTTTGTGTTGTTTGTTTAAGGTAGATTTGTTTTTGCTTTGCTTTCGCGGGGTATATAGTTACTTGTAGATGTGGGGCTTTGATACTTAGTGTTAACTTGTGTTGTACGTGTATGGCGTTGTAGTGCTTCGTGCTTTCCTGAGGTTGGTTTGTTGTTATTAGGTAGTTATTTTAGGATTTCGGATTTTGCGGTGTTCGTATACCTATATGTGTTTTACGTATGTGCTTGTGGAGTGCTCTTTAGTTTTCGTTTTGAGGTTTTAATAGTTGTTGCGGTTGTTTATGTGTACCAGGTTTTGGGTTTTACGTATTTGTTATGTTGCCGTTTACTTTGCTATTTTGTGATGCCATTGGGAGTTAGTTATAGAGGTTTTTGTATTATGGAGGTTGTTATAATTTGGATTTGCTTGCATGTTGACTTTGAGGTGTTATAGCTGAAGGTGAGTATTGTGTTGGATACGCTGTAAAGTGTTTTAGTTGTTAGATTAGATTTAATTCGGTTTTGGTAGGTTAGGTTGTTTTCGGATGTGTTTTCTTTCGTAGAATTTCCATTTTGCGTGGTGTTACTTATGAAGTAGCTGTTTGGATATGTTGTTTTATTTTGTTTCGGGAGTATATAAAGATGTGTAAATACTGTTGTATTGCATATAAATAAGTTGTAATATTGTTTCTTTCGATTTTTGTTTTCTTTTATTACTTTGGGTTGCGTATTGCAGGTAATATTTATGTTGTTGCTATATCTCATTATTGTTTAGGTGTGTAATTTCAGAAGTTTTGTGTGTTGTTTGCATTGGGTTTTTATTGTTTGTTTTTACTGGCTACTTGCGTTTTGGTTTTGCTTGTTTGTTATAGTTTGTGTTTAGTTTTGCTTATTTTAATTAATATGCTGGATTTTGACATTATTTTGTTGATTTTATTATATGAGCATGGTTGGCGTTCCATACACTATGTTGTTCGAATGCGTGTAATTGAGATTTTAGTTTTTTCTACCTTTTATGGATATATGTTATAGTTGTATTGTTGATCAGTCGTGTACTTGGTTGTATATTTTGTTTTGCATGTATTTTGTTTTATGTGTATACGTTGTTATTTGCTGTAATACTGTAACATTAACTAAATATTAAAGTGTTCATTATTACTTGTGTATGTGTGTTTTGAGTTGTTATAGGTGCCCTGCAAAATGTTTGTGTTATAGAGGTTTGCTTTGGTGTTTATGTAGATTCTTGTATTGCTGTTTGTGTTTACTTTACGTTTTCTAGGTGTCCTTCGACGTTTGTGATTTTGCTTTGATTCTAGGGTTTAGTGTAGGTTTGGTGCAGTGGCTTTGAATTGGGGTTTTGCTAGTTTTAGAATGATTTGAGTTTAGCATATGTGCGGGATTTAAGGTTTGACTTTTATAAGTGGTTTGTAGTTTCGTTAGGGTATTGTATACTTTATGAAACTGTGTGATTCTTGTTGTATATGGAGGTGTAGGTTTACGTAGGTTTGATCGTTTATGGTTGGTAGAGGTATCGTTAGTTGGACGCTTACGTGATTCGGGTTTTCCTACATTTTAGGGTGTATTTAGATTGGATTGTTGGCGTGGTTTTCGTGTTGTTTTAAGAGTTTGGGGTGGAACTACAAGGTTTGAGTGCCCTGAGGGGTTGATATAATATAGGACTGATGCGTGTTTGCAGTGGGTAGTAGCTGTTTATTTGTCTTGATTTTGACCCAGACTGTGCTGAGATGTCGTGATTTTGAGGGTTTTGGGGTAGATTTGCTATAGGTTACTGGTAATTTGGGGTATTTTGGGTGGGTTATCCTTTTTGGAGTTTTAGGATTGCAGTATACATGGGATTTTGTAGAATGAGTATTGCCTGATATAGACTTTATTATTTAACTGTAGCGAGGTTGGAATCCCGAGGGTTGGGTTTACTGTAAAGTGTTGGTAGGGTAGGTTTATACTTTAGGGAGTTTTGTACTTCCATAGATTTCGGAGGCGTTGGATAGACGTAACATGCAATGGCTTGTAGAAGTTGGGTTTGGTGTTTTTAATTGATAGTATTTTTGTTAGGTAGGTGAATTTCGATGTTGCACACTTTGGGATTTGTCAGGTTGTAGGTTTGGGTTTTTGTTGTTATATGTTTAAATTATAAGTTTGTGTGTGGGATGTGTTATTTTGGTGTTACATTGGGTATTTACTTGTGGACTAGTTTACTGTTGCCATTAATACCTCTGTTATAGAGATTTGTTTGAGTTTACTTTTATTGTTGTTGTGGATAGTGGATTTCTATTAGCTAGGTGTGCTTAATGGTTTGGATAACTGCCTTAGATTCTTTAGTTACCGTTTATTTACTGTGTAGTTTGACGCATTGGATTCTTTGTAAGTTGTTTATTATAGTTTCGTAGAGTGTTGGTAGTAGGTTGTAGGATGCTACTTTCTGTAGTTAATGTATTGCTTTATAGTATGCTTGTAGTTTCACATGTAGGGTTTTGTGTTCGGTTTGTGTTTTGTGAGCTGATTACTTTAGTTTGTTAGTGTTTTCGTTGTAGATTGTAGTGTAGGGAATTTGTTCTGTTTAGTGCGCTATGTAGGAGTGGTTATTTTAAACATGTGGTATTAGTGCGTGTAGTATGGGTTAGGTCTTAGAGTATATAGTGCATAATAATGTATGGGTAGTTTTGTAATTTGATATCTAGATGGTTTCCGCTGCAAGGCTTATTTTTGATTCGGGAGTTAGGTTGGATTTCCGTTTTGATACCTATAGTTGTGCAGTGCTGTAAAATATAATTTAGGATGTTTTGTGTAGTATATTTAATATTTACGTGTTTTTGGTTTACTGTTGCATGAGTAGGTTTGCAGGATGTTCGATTAGTGTCATAAGTTTTGTATTTATTTTGGCATGTGTGGTTGTTTTGATTGCTAGAGAATTGTAAGGTAACTTTTTAGGTTTTGTGTATGTTATTAAATCACATATAGAATTCATTGTAATACTATCTATTTCGGTTCTTTGTTTTTATATATTATTACTTGATTTTAGTTTCGTACGTTGAAATTTATACGTTATGATATGTTGGATTTGTGAGTTTGTAGGATTTGTAGCTTGCTTTATAAGATTGGTTTGCCAATGAGGTAGCCTTATTAATCGCCGAAAGTTTTCATGCTTTGGTTTTGTTGATTGGTTGTTTGTGTTTCGTAAAGGGTTGCAAGGTTTGCGAGTTTTGTAAGTTTCCAAGAGGTTTCACGTTGGTTTGCGTGTGTATTGGTTAAGGGTTTAACTTGATTTGACTTTGTGAGGTTTTGGTGTTTGGTTTGGATGCTACTAGTAGTTAGGTTGGGGTTGAGCCCTGGGGTTTGCCTGCGTTTGGGCATTTGTGTTTTCGGTGGTTGGTTTTGTTTCCGTCAGTGATTGATGTACTTCTGGAGGTGCACTGTTGTGGGTAGGTTGGGTTTGTGTGCATATTTGTAGTTTGTATATTGTGATTTGTGTACTTGCTTGGGCTTGGGATTTGTTATTATAATGGTTCTTTGGTGTATAGTTGATGTGGTTGCAATTGATTATGATTGGTTTGGGTTTTAATATTTGATTTAGAGCTTGGATTGCTGTAAAGGTTTGTTGTGTACTTTGTTGGTTGGGTTGGTGGTTTGTGAGATTTGTTTGATCTTGTTTGTGATGGGTTGGTCCGGGAGCTTGCTTTTCGAGGGTAATTGTGTGGTTGTAGGTGCTGATTTTTGTGTTTCTGTTTTGATTTGTTTTTTGATTCGTAAGATTTGTTTTCAGTATTTGTAGTTTTAAGAGTGTCTATGGTTGCTGTAATGTTGTTACTTGCTGATTGGTTTAGAAACAGTTGGTTGTGTTCGTAGGTTTTAACGTTGTGTAGTTATGGGTGGTGCAAGTGTTAGATATATTTGGTTTACTTTGTTGCTTATTTGTATTATATGTATGTTGTTTGTTGTTAGATTATGTTTGTGGTTTTAATGCTAGGTTTTATATTAGCTGTTGTATTTTAGGTGGGTGTTGAGGTGTTGTTTCTTTAAATTTGTTTGGGTTTCGTAGTTGTGCATACTTTCACGTGGAGTTTCGCTTTTGAGATTTGTGATATTTAAGTTCAATGCTCACGTTTTAAGTACTTGCTTTTTAGTGGTGACTATATTGTGGTTTGTGGTAGCTAGGGTTTAGTTATTGTATATGTTTGGTGTTTTGGGTTATCTTTAGAGTTCGATTATGTAGTTACTACAAAGATTGTTTTGCGATGTGGTTTTTGGTTCCTGTAGTTTACATTTACTGTAATGCATAGTTGTACTTACGATATGTGTATTCTACTATTAACTAAGCTTGGCTATATTGCTTTGCTAGGTGGTCTGGTTGCGTACAGGTTTTGGTTGGTTTGCTTACTGTTTGCAGTGTTTTGTAGATTGTTACTCATTTTGTTTAGGGTGTGGGTTTTTAGTGGTGCTTGGTACTTGGGAGTTTCCTGTGAGGATGTGGGCTATTTGCGGGATTTGTTTACTTTTTATTAGAACCGTGATTGCTTTTGGTGATTTTAACGTGAATTGGTAGTTGTTTGACATTAGGTAGTATTATTTAATTGCTATTCCTTACATATATCTGTATTATATGTTAGTTAGTCGTACAGATTTGCAATATTGTTTATGTTTATTGGAGGTTCTGGGTTTGTGTTGTGGTTGTTTTGAAAGTTTAGGGATTGTAGTGGTGGATTCTTATAGAGGTTATACTTGATTGTTTAGATTGTGGTTATCTTGGATTGTGGTTGGTTTTGTGTAGGTCATTTATTTATTGCTTGAGCGTTTATTTTCGTATATGGGTTTGGGGTTTTAATTGTTAATTGTTTGGTTGTTTAGTAGTTTGTGTGTTTGTTTTGCTTGTATGCTTGTGTTTTGTGTGTTGGTTTCGAATGCCTGGGGTTTGTAGCATATAGGTTTTTACGTTTTGTATCATTGTAGTTATGTGTTTGACTATAGGTTGTTACCTTCGTTTTGTTGAGATAGGTTTGTTGCATTATGATAGAGATGTGCATTTCCTTATAACGGATTTTATATAATTTAGGATGCTGACAGGGTGGTGCATATGTGTATGGTTTTAGGATGGCTTATGTGAGT
>JASAOA010001219.1:0-14695 GCA_030849815.1 Vickermania spadyakhi | reverse complement strand
GGTAGGTTTTTTGGGTTTGTGGTGTTTAAATTTGTGTTTCTTGGCGGAAAGTGGTTTTCGGTGGAGTTTGGAGATTTAATTCGTTAGGTTTGGGTTTTAAGATTTCTTGTACGGGTGTTGAGTTGGGTTGTTATGTTTATTTGTATTTGTAATGTGCAAGATTGTTGCTTGAGTTCCATGTTGCAATACGCTTGCATGTTTTGTTGGAGTGGTTTATTTTACTTGTGAACTTACTGCTTTTATTGTTGGATTCGGGCTGCATGGTTGGTTTTGGGTACCGATCTACATTGTACTTGGAGTATTTGCTTTATTTGCTTGTGTTGACAATGTGATTTCGGGGATGTTCTTACTTGTTTAGTTTTGAGAGGTGTAGTTGTTTATGCTCTGCTTGAATTTCGAGCGTTGCTTTAGATTATTTACTATTGTGTGCACACATTCGGAGACATGTTCAGTTGTTGTTTATTTGATTTGGATGTAGATTGGTATTTGTATAGGTTACGTTAGTTTGTAGAGAACATAATGCATATTTGGGTTTCCTGTTTTTCAGTAGGTTTGATATGTAGGTACTTTGTTACTTTTATTTAATGGTATTTGTAGATTGTTAGTTTTGGATATGTGCTTCCTGATATTAGATTTGTTATATTGTTGATTTTATTTATCTTCGTAAGGTTCCGTATGAGTGTTTGTGTTTCCTCTTGGTGGCGGGTGTAGTTACTTGTTTTCTGGATTTGACTGCAATATGTAGCTGTGGGTTAGCTTCGAATTGTGCGGTCAATGGTAGTTTGTAGTTTGGGTTTGCGTTGGTGGAGTTTGTCTGATGGCGTTTATATTTTACTCGGGATTCTTGTAGTTGGCTGCAATTTCGGTATACTGGTTGGTTTAGAACTTTGTTGAGGTTGTATTATGTATATGTTTTGGGTTGTGCACGTTATGGGTTGGTAAGATTGGTGCATGCTGGTTTGTAAGGTTACTTTGTTTGTAGTTAGATAATTCTAGGTTTGCTTTTTTGGGTTTGCGTGCAACAAAGTTTTGCGTAGCTTCGTTTTCCGGGGTTTTTATTGTGTATTACTGTATCGTGTCTTAGGGCTTATAGATGTTGTGTCCGCGTTAGTTTACTTTTGGCTTGTTGGAGATGCTGGTGGACTTTGTTGGTTTTAATTCAAATGTTGTTACAGGTTTGTTTGCATGTTTGTGGTTGTAGTTGTGTTTCGTTTGGCTGTGCTTAAAATGTATGTTTGTGGTTTGTGACAGAGTTCTGTAAGATGTGGTACGTGGGAGTTTTTGTTCGTATGCATACGCTATTATTGTACTTTGGGTTTTGTGGATTTACAAGTTTATTTTTATTTTATGTTACAGTGGTTTCTTTGGTTGTTGGTTTGTGGATTTGCTTTATATTCTACATTCTAGTTGGCTTGGTTGCGTAATGTTGGATTTTTAACTTTTACTAATTACTAGGTTTTGTTATTTAGGTGGTTTTGTGTGTTGTGTTGGGTTTGTTGTTTTGTTTCTTTGGTTGGGGATACAGGTTGTCGTGTTTGGGGATGGGTTTTTAGCCTTTTAAACTTTGCAGGTTTGATTAATATACCGTAGTTGTACGTGTTTGTACTTGTACCACGGGTTGTTTGTTTTAGAGTTTTAGTTTAAAGGTTTTGTAGCTTGGGTATGTGGACGTGTATTGCATTGGTTTTCTTTGTAAACGGAATGTATGTTGTTTTATTAGTGTGTTAAATGGGTAGGGTATTTGTTTGGGGTTGGTGTTACATAAATTTGTTTGTTTTATTGTTTATGATTGTTTGGGTATTGTTCGATATTAGTTGTTTTAATTGTGGTGGGTTTAATGTCGTGTTTTAATTTGTCATATACCATTATTTATTTATATGTGCGGATGGGTTTGTTAGCTTGCGGGGAAATTTGTAGTGTTGTATTTTGCTTATATGTTTATTTTGTTTTTATGTTTGTTATATGTGTATTTATTGTAATAGTATACAATTGGCATTTATGTGTTTGTTATTACTTTGGGAGGGTTTATATGTTTGCATGGGTTTGATTTTGTTTATTTTGTTTTATGTTGGTGTTGGGGTTTTGATTAGGACTTCTGGGTTGTATACAATACGCTATAGGTTACCATAGAGGTGCGTGTTGTTTGGTAGATTTACATGTACGTTAGTAGTTTCCTTATTGCAAGGTATGTTGTTTGTGCAGTACATTAATGGTGGTTTGTTGTTTCGGTGGGATTTTTGGTATGGCTAGGTTTCCTCCTTAAATTTGCTTTACGGAAAGACTCACCATAGGAGTTGTTGTGTGTGTGAGTTTTGCAGTTTGCGATACGTAAGCACTGTTAATTTTGTGAAATTTAGTTATTTTTGATTTAGGATTGGTTTAGGTGTGGTTGCAGGTGTTGTGCAGTTGTTCAAGTTTGCCGTTTGCTGTTGTGTAGTGTTAGGTTTTGTAACAGTGTTGGACTTGCGGTCTGACTTTCGTATACGTTGTGATATTTATATTGTTTTATTTTTATTGGATTTTAGGGATTGCGGTTATATTTTGTAATTTAGGATTTACTTGTGTTTTGGAGGTAGCAGTTGTGTATTTAAGGTTTATATTTGGCTATATTAGCTTTTAGCTTGATTGATTTTGCGGTGGTTAGGGATTTTTATATTCCTTATGATTGTTTGTTTACTGCGATTAAGTGTAGTGTTTATGGTTTTCTTTTAGACCGTAGGGTTTGCAATTTAATTGTAGTGTACGTTGTGCTGGGGATTTACGTGTAAAGGTTTTGACATTTTAATTTTAAATAATTGGTGTTTTGCGTAGTTTTTAAGTTTGCTTTATGATTTAATGCATTGTGCTTAAGTTGGACTTGGTTGGTTACCTTAGGGATAGTATATTGGTATATTTCTTGTGGTGGGTTTGCTGGTTTTGTTTGGGCTGATTTATAAGTTTGATGTTGGTTGTTGACTTGAGGGAAGTTTTGATTTTGTATTGAGCATTGGTTTTAATTTCGTTTATGTTTATGTTTGCGTCAAGATGCTTTAGTTGGTAAGTTGATACCGTGTAGAGTGGGTGTTTGTGTTGTGTCGATATTTGATGTTGCAGCCATTTTTATTTGTTTGTGGTTGTTATATTGTGGGTTGTTATTTACTGTTTGGTTTAGGTTTATTAGTTGTAGGTTTGTTTTGCTACTGTGATTGTGATTTTGTTCAGTGTGGTGTTTTTGGTTTTCGTGAACTTTGTTTATTTTGCTAATGTGGATGTAGTTGTTTTTATATTGGAAGTATTGGTTTATTTGCGTGTAGATTGTTGACGCTTTGGTTTTGGTAAGCTTGGTTATTTTTGTTGTATTGTTGTCTTCCAGAACTGCAGGTTGTGTTTCAATGGTTAGTAGTTGAGGTTTCTCGTTTCCTGGTGGGCACTCGTTGTCGCGTGGGTTTTGTCGTATGGGTTGGTTTTAGGGTGTTCATTGGGTTTGGCAAACTTGGGTAAGGTCCTCCTTTTTAGGTTATATTTTGGTATATAGTGGCTGCATGCGGTTACTGTTTATTTAGGGTTTTTGGGGAGACCTGCAGGTTTAGTGGCTGCTCAGGGGTTGATATAATATAGTATAATATAGTATAATATAGTATAATATAGTATAATAAGTACAGATTTGTAGGTTTCAGGGTTTGAATACTGGTTTGATGTTGTAGATAATTACGATAACCCGTGTACTTATTGAGGGGTTATGCGTATTTTGGGTTTATAGGTGTTTTTTTGGTTTTGTGTATGTTGTGTAGGTAAAATTGTTACAGACTTCGCATTGTTGGGTGGGTAATTTGGTGACTGGTTGGGGAGCATGGTTGTGTTATTTGTTGGGTTTGTAGATTTGTATATGCATAGATTTTTGATACTTGGAGGTTGGGCGCTTTGGTATTTCGTGGTTTTGATTTATGATTTGTTAGTTGGTTGTTGCGGTTTGTCCGTAGGTTCCTGGTGTTGTTTATGGTTTGCTGGGTGGTTCGGATTTAAGTGGCGTGGAGATCTGGATCTTATTATTAGGTAGTTTTGTTGTTGGGGTGTATACATACTACATTCAAGGGGTTAGTTGACGCAGTGATTGCTTGCTTTATGGGGTATGCGTATATTTCGGATTTGTTGTGTTTTGTTGTGTTTTATGGTTGGGTTTCGCGGGAATTTGTTGTGATATTTGTTTACCGTATGCGTTTTCGATTCTTTTCGCATGTAGTTGGTTATTAGTATGTTAGTATATAACTAAATTGTTATAGATTTGATTGGATAGGGTTATTGTAAGCGCTTGTATTTATATTGTAGTAGTTGTATTATCATTGTAATATTGCTATCGTTTTTTCTTTTATTTTTTGTTGATTATTACTTATTGAATTGGTATTTGTAGTTGGGTGTATAGGCATATAGGTTTGCTTTACTTTATGGTTTCAGGTTTGTAGGTGTTTAGGGTATTTGCTTGTGAATTGAATTTTGTGTGCATAGGGATGTTAGTTGCGTTGATTTTCTATTCCAATTGCCACCTTGATCTGCTGGGCTTTCCTGGTTGCTCTTCACTTTCGTTGGTGGTAGGCTTTACTTACATAATTAGCGAGTAGTTGTGGTATTTTAATGTTGTGTTGTTTGCTTTTAGTGATGTTACTGGCGGAGTTATGGTAGGTTTATGCTTCTGTGTAGTGGTTTTTGGGTTTGGGCGTTAGTTAGGTTTTGCTTTGTAGATTATTTGGTTTTGAGATTGTGGTATTGTTTTACTTGTGAGATTTTTATACGTGTGTTCTGAGTGTACTTGTGGATTCCTATATATTTTATTGTTTAGGAGTAGTGCTTGGAGTTGTAGTTTTGTATATTGCTTGTTTTACGTAGTTTTAGTTGTTGGTTTTGGCTAGTTTATTCATTGTATATAGCTACTTAATTAGTATGTAATAGTGTGAGGTTATCTTGGTGTAGTTAGTATTACAGGTTTGTAAGATAATAGTTTGCAACTTTGTAAAATGCTTACACCTTGAAAATAGGTTTTGTACTACGTGGGTTCATTGGTTTACCATATGCATGTGTTTAAGCTCATCTTTTAGTACTTGTAGGTGTGGTTGTGTTGTTGGCTTAGTGGTTTTACTTCTGTAGGTTTTATTTTGATGTTGGTAACATTGTGTTATGCGTATTAACTTTATGGTCTATAAGTGATAATTGTGACTTGTATTAACTCAGCGTGTTTTCTAAGGGTTTGTTATATGTTACTTTATTTCTGGGGCGTTTCGTTTATTCGGCATCAATTTGTGGTAGGGTTGTTAGTGCTGTATATTTGGTTGCGTTATGTTTGCTTGTAATTCTAGACTTTATTTTATGTTTGCGTTTGTTTGGGTTTTTATACATGGTGTTTACATTTTTACCGTTGTTGGGTTTGTGTGGACTGTAATTTTGTGTTGGTACGAGGTGTTGGTTTTGCGCTACGTATGATTGCTAAGTTGCACGTTCCTGTATATGATTCCTTTATAGAGTTGTAGTTTTGGTTTACTTTAATAATTTGTGTGCTTAGCGGTTTGGGGTTTGTTTGTAAGTAGACTGTATTGGATACTGTTACTTTATATGTTTTGGAGTCTGAACTGTATTATAAGTTTGTGAATTGGATGTACATGTTTAGGATGTTGCTTAGATTGGGTTTATAGCCTCGTTATTTATTTATGTGTTGGTGGGTAGGTTGTTTGTATTATCGTATAGAGTATTGTAATTAACTTTGCAGGAGTCTTGTTGTGGTAAGTTGTTAGTTTTTGCTCGCTGTTTAATGTTTGTGTGTTTTGTTTCATAGATTGTTTAAGATTGTAGATGGTATAGTGTAGTTTTGGTGGCTTTAATCGTTTCATTGTTTGTAGCTTTTTAGTATTTGTTTTGGGGTTTTAGAATTTGCTTTATAATTGCAGGGGCAGTTTGGATAGAGTTTACTTTTATGGAGTACGTTGTAAATGTATATTGGTCTGCTTTTGGTAGGTTACATTTTGGTGGTATTATATCAGGTGTATGTATGTTAAATTTAGATTGTTTGCTTTTGTATATTTGCAAGTTATCATTATTTTCTCTGTAATAGTAGTTGTTAGACGTTTGTTTGTGGTATTACTTATTTGTTATAGATGATTATGTGATGGGTAATGGCACGTGTGGTTTTGGAGTTTACGCATAAATTTAGTTTGTTTGTGTAAGAGTTTGTTTATGTTTTATAGTTGTTGTATTTCTTGTGATGTTGATTTGTATTTGGATTAGCCCGTGCTTTTTGTTTATTATGATGTTTTACTGATAAGCTACATTAGTTGTGGGTGTTTAGTTTAGTTATATGGACTGCTTTGTGGGGTCATTTGTTTCGGAGTTGGTAGGTTCGTTAGGTGTTGTGTTATGTATATGCTTGGTTGCTCGACTTTTGCATTTTAGTTTGTAGGTATGTTTGTTGTCGGTATCTTTTGCTTTGCAGCTCCGTAAATGTTTATGTTTTGCTTTGAGTTGTGGTGTTTATATACTTTGTAGTTTGCGTTTTGCTGCTTTAGATTCATATAGAACAATTAGTGTGTTTGTGATGCGTTTACTTGTGGTGTTTTATATTTGTTTTGTTTTTGTTATTTTGGATTGGGGCTTTTATCTGAATGTTAATTTGCTGCCGACATTGGGTTCAGCGCTTTGTTTTCGGCATTTGTGGGTTGGCGTTGTGTTTTTACTTGGGTGTTGCGTGCATGTTTTAACTGCTTACTTGGATTTATTCGTCATGTGATACATTTCGCTGATTGCATTACTTAGGTGGATTCAGTCTTACAGATTTATGAGTTTTGTATTGCATTCTGACTTTAAGGTTGACAGAAGGCTTTGTAGGTTAAGGACTTGCATGCGTGGTTTTTAGTTATTTAGGTTTACTATTCTAGGGTGGGTGATTTAATTTTAAGTTTTCCTGGTTAGTGATATTTGGTTGGGTTATGTTTAGTGTGTAGGTGTAATGATGGGTTGTTGCCCCCTTTGCGTTTATGGTTTGTACTTTAAGTTGCAGCTTGTGTTTAGCTTGCGTATTTTGCCTTTTGGTTTACTTTTGTTATTTTGGGTATAATGTTTGTTGCTATGTGTTTTGATTTGATTTGGTTCGTTTGAATAGGTGTGTTTGTTTATATGTACAGTTTGTTTGTTTTAATTTGGGTTTTCATGCAGGCTTTTAGGGTTTTTGTTGGTGTGTGTGTAGGTTGGGGATGTTAGGTTGCGGGTATTTTGGGGTGGTTTAGGATTTGGATTTGGTTAAACTACCGAGTTTTAGGCTCCTCAGGGGTTGATATAATATAGGTATAAGTAGGTTATTTGAGGTTTAGCTGGGGCGGCGTATGTGCTTGTAATGCTGGATTACAGGTTCTAGAGGTTATAGGTGTGTGGGCGGGGTTTTCGGAGTAACTTGGGGTTTGGGCAGCACATATGGGCCCATAACGAGGGGATTTCATTTCTTAGAGGATAGCCGTTGCAGGGTAGTATGTTATGTTAGTTGGGTAGAGTGTGTGTTTGTAGGTAGTGTTTTTATTATGGTGTTTTCGTTGTGGTAGACGTGTATTTACATATTTTGGAAGTTGTTTGAGGGTTGGATTGCTGCATGCCTTAAATGTTTGGTATGTTGGTTTCCTTTGTAGTTTTCGGAGACTTTGTTTTATTTGGTTGTTTATGTTTACGTGAATTTGGGGGTTTGGATTTTTTTGGTGATATGATATATGTATTTATTCGGTAGGATTTGACTTGTTTTAGTGGTGGATTGTGTAAGGTGTTTAGGTTCTTGTTTGATTGATTTGGTTTGTGTACCGAGTTGTATGGATTAGGTTGTAGCGGTGGGGTGGTTATATTGTTACCGATAGGATTAGATTTACGTGAGTTTTGGAGTGGCGTTATTGTTGTTTTTGGAATATAAAATGGTTGCGTTATTTTAGCTGCTATGATTTTGTTGCGATGGTAGGTTTAACGGTTGGAAGTTTATGTTGTTTATACATGGATGATGTTGTGGTATTATTTAAATTGCGGGCAGGTTATTTGTAGATGGTGACGGGTGAGGTTAGTTGGTTGTTAGTGTACGTTTTAAGATTGTTATGTTTAAGGGGAGAGTTACTTGTTAAGCTTTATTATATTAGTTGCTTTGGGTTTGTGACTTGTATAGTAGATGATAATTGTTGGGCGATATCGCTTTATTTGTTACTTATAAGTATTGTGGCGGGGACTTTATAATAGAACATCTTAGGTAGGTTGCGTTGCAGATCGCTTTGAGCTTGTACTGTGTTGAGCTAAATTTGTGTACGCGTTACTGTTTCGAAGTTTTGTTTGGATTTATAGGTGTTGTTTAATTGTAGTGTTTCTAATTTAGATACGAGTGTATAAATGTATTTTATGTGAATACCGTTTTAGATCGTCTGTTTTGTTTAGTTTTGCGTAAGTTTATGTTTGTAGACTTGTCGTATTACGTTTATGTTATAGTTGTTTTAGCTATAGTTTTGTTGTGTTTTATATGATGCACGCGGGCTTAGTTTGTATGTTTATTGGTTTATATGTTATTTGCTAGGGTAGCTTCTAAGTTGTCCCGAGGATTTGATACCTGCCGAGATGTTTGTACTATTAGAGTTTTGTAGTTTTGTGTTTTATATGTGATAAAGCGTATCTTTCCTGAGGTTGTTATTTTGGTATAGTCGTTTTCTTTATATCGAGTATTTGAGTTGCCTGTAATTGTTTTGCGAGTTTTAGTTAAGGTAGGTTTGATCTCTGTTTCCAGGTTTATGGTTGGTGTTGCAAAGTGTTTGTTTGCTTGGTTTGATTGAGTTGTTAATGGCTTACATGCTTTCAATTTGATTTTAGTTTTGATTGTTTGGGGCTGTAGTGGATGTTCATAGTTCTGGGAGCTTTTCGTTTACTTTTTGTGGATTTGTTTTGTGTGTTTCCATAGTGGTTGGTTTTATTCATCTTGTTTGCTTGTGTTTTAAGATTGGTTGGTTGTTATTATGGGTAGGTTAGCTTAATAATGAGGCTGTGTAAGGTTTAGATATTAATTTGAAGAGTTTGCTTCCAGAGGGTTGCGTATTTAGGTTTAGTGGATAGGTTGTGACAGGAGTCCTTTACTTGACTTACTGGGGTTTGGTTTTATTTTAGATTTAGTGTGTGTAGAGTGTAGGAGTTGTTGTGTTTTATAGTTTGGCTTGGATGTATTTTAGAATTGGCGTTTCACGCACTGTATGAAGTTTACTTTATTGCAAAGTTTAGTTTATTTTTATGGTTCAGAGGGGTTCTGTTATTGTTAGGAGATTGTTAGTATATAGCGGTCATTTACTGTGGTTTTTGGATTGTCCGTTTAAATTTGTACATGGTGATATACTGTAATAATTCTTTGTGATTTTCTTTTGTTGAAGTGCTATTACTCTGATTTAGGTATGCTGAATTTATATGTTTCTTTTGCTTGTAGTTTAGGTTTGCTGTTTTGGTTTAGTAGTGTTGTATGGTTGCTTGTTTGTTGGATTGTTATGGATGGATGGGTTATTGGTTTGTTAATTTAAATTATTTGATTTGCTTGGATTTCGTTTGATTTGGGTTATTTTTGTATCGTTAGCGCTATTGATTTATAGAATACGCCGGGAATTTTGTTATTTTCCATGTATTTAATGTAAGGTTGCGTTTTAGTTGTGGGTAGTTTGTGTTGTATATTGTTTTAGCGTGTTCGGGTGGCTTTACCGAGGGTATACTGATTGTACCTAACTTTAGATATTCTTTGAATGTTGGGTTTTTGGGTTTCTTGAATACATGCTGTTATGCTTCCGCTTGGGGTTTTGTTAAGGATGTTGTTTATTCCATTAGGTTTGCGGAGTTTAATTAGTACTGGGGATAGTGTTTATGCAATTAGCGTTTTTGGTATTGTTGGGGAGGTTGTTTTGTGCAGTGGGTTGTATGCGTTCGTTGCTAGGGTTTAAAGTTTGTTTGTTTCGTTATTTAATTGGTGAGTAGGTGATTTTCGTCTTTATTTGCTATTTAGTTTAATTGTTGCTTTTAGGGTATGCTTTATGTTTGGGTTTTTGTAGTTAGGTTTTGGTTGCTCGGTTGGATTGCATCGTAGTGTGGGGTTTTTGTTAGCGGAATTGTTTTACTTGTTATATTTGAGTTTGTTATTTGTAAATGGTTTACTTTTTTGTCCGTTGCTTGCGTATTTGTAAGGGATATTATAAGTTTGGTTTTGGGTTTAAGATATTTGGTTTAATGTGGTTGCGGATTGTTTTGTTTTGATTTGCGGTGGAGGGGTTGATTATTTGGTTGGCATTTTTGTTTGTTTTTGGTTTGGGTTTGCGTGCGATTTGCGTGTAATTTAGGTTACATTTGCTTTGATGTATATTGCTTCGGTTTGGTTCTTAGGTTAGTAGAATTTTGTTGTTTTTCAGAAGGTTTGGTTGAATACTTGCAGGTTTAAGTTTTTGTGTTATTGTATTCACTTATATGTTTTTAAGTTTGGGGCTGTCCTACTTTGCACGAGCTTTTAGGGTTGATTTTAATTTGTAGAGTTGATATACATATTTGTCTTGTAATATTTATGATGGATTGACTTATAATTACATGGGATCCTATTATTCGTATAATGAGTGTAGGGTTTAGTTGTGGATTTGTGTTTCCTCGGTTTTAATTTAATATTTATAGTTGATTTGGATTTTGTTGTTTATTGAACGTAGGTTGTATGTTAAATGCATTACTCTAGTAGAGGTTTCCCTGGGTAATGTTGTTTATTTGGTTAGGGGTCTTGGGTTTTTATTTGCAAGTTGTTTTGTTTGCGTTGATGTATTTATTTATTTTAATGTTCGGTTTTGCGTTGTGTTAGGGTTTTGGTAAATTTGTTATATTCGGGTTTGCCTATACCCACCCTTGTAGTTTGTTGTAATATGTGGTTTTGTTGTGGGGTTTGGTTTTGGTTTTTTGGATTTGTTGTGTGTGTAGAGCTTTTAGCTTGGGGGAGGTCTGTGGATCCTAGTTGGAGTACCTTGGTTTTAGGCTGAACTGTGAGTTTTGTGGCTGCTTAGGGGTTGATATAATATAGTGGGTGTGCTATTACCTTGGTGTAGGTTGTATTTAGCCTACTTTGGGTGTTGGGTGTGTTTTAAGGGTATGGGTTGCCCAGGTTTCCGGGAACGGTTGTGTGCGGGTAGATTTGTGAGTTTGCAGGTTTTATCTTGACAGTAGGTTTCGATTTTAAGTAGTGTGTATATTACAAATGTTTCAGGTTTCTTCGGATTTTAGTTTTTTGTGTGTTGCGTTTTATGAGGTGTGTATTTATTTTATACGGACCGTTTTGTGGGCAGGGATTCGTTGGGTTTGTGGTTCGGGCATATTATTTGTGTCGCTATGTTGATGCTTATTTAGTTGTGTTTGTATATTGGTTATTTTGGGTTGCCCACATTTATTATAATTATAATTTCGTTTTGATTGGCTTGGTAAGTTGTCATGACTAAGTTTGTTTTTAAATTGGTTTAGGATTGCTCAGATTGTTTGTTTATTACTTGTTGCTTAAGGGCGTTGGTTTGCAAGGTTGTGGTGTAGGTTGATTGTGGTTGCTTTTTGTTTTGAGAAGTAGGTTGGATCTTAGGTTTGGGAGCTTTGTGGCTTAGGTTTGGATTTGTGTAGGGTCATTTTAAGTATGCGAGTTGACATGGTTGGATTGCTTATAGTTTATAGCATAGTTGGAGTCGATATGTTGTGTGAATTGAGAATTGTGGTATTAGCAGTTAGGTTTTTCACCTAGTTACTTTCCGTGAAGGTTGATGCTTTACAAGAGGATTTGAGGTTTGATTATTGTTATATTATGAAACGTATGGTTTGATTGATTGGACTTAGCAGTTTTGTTTTCATAGTAAGACTTGTTGCTGCTGGTGTCGGTTTGTTGGTTACGACTTTTGTAAAAGGTTTTCGAGTTAAGGTGTTATCGTGAAGACTTGCGTTTGCGTGTTTTAGAGTTGCTTAAGTGGGTTGGTTGCTTTACAACATAGTGTGTTGTGGTTGCTTTGCGGATTTTGTTATTGTGTAACTATTTTGCGGTTGGGGTTGTGGTTACTTATGTTTGCATATATGTTGCCTTGAGTTTATTTGTGCAGGTAGTGCTTATTTTGGTTTTCTTAATAGATTTTCTTTTTTGGACAAACGTATGTTGCGATTACGAGTTTGCTTTACATTAGGGGTTTGATAATGTGCTACTTATAGGCTGCTTGGTTATCTTAAGGATTTTGATAACGTTTGCGGTTGGTTGGGTAGAGTTGGCATGTAGAGGTTGATTTGTTAATGGGAGTTACCGGTATGTTGCATAGAAAGGTTTTACTGGTTGAGTTTGTGTGTATGCGCTAGATATGCATTTTTGTTTTGTTTTGGGTGGGTTCGTGTTTTAAGCTTTTAGGCATAGTTATTATTTAGTTGTGAAGGTTGTACAGTTACTTGTAGGTTTTGTTGGTTTTATGGATGTAGGGTTTTGTGTTGTTATGTTTTATAGTTGTACTTGTGGGTTGTAGTTATCGGTTAGGTTTATTAGGTTACGGGTTTTACGATGTGTTATGATTGTTGGATTGCTGAGTTAGGGTTTGTAGTATCAGTTGGGAGTTATTTACTTACTACGAGAGGTTTGCTTTTGAGCTTACAGATTTGCTATATTTTATCGCTTTGAATTTGTATACTTGCAGTGTGGATGTTGGCATATTGCGTACTTATTTGGAAGCGGAGGTGGGCAGCTTCGATTATGGTTGTTTGGTTTGCGGGTATATTGTTGATTCTAAATATACATTTGATTGCACGAATTGTTTTTGCTATATTTAGCATTTAGTTAGTTTGTGTACTGTTTCCCTTGTGTGGACTGAGTGGCTGTTACTTGTGGGGTGTGGTATTTAATTGCAGTTTAATGCTTCAAGTTGTGTAATTTTATATTATTACATATTGTGATACTGTTTTAGACCAAGGAATAGTTGTGGCAGAACTTTATTGTCTTTGGTTTGGATTTAAGGTGAGTACTTTCATTTACTTTTTGGAGTTGTGGGTAGAGGGCTTGAGTTTTAGGTTAGTGTTAGTTGTAGTGATAGTTAGTTTTTGCTTGGTTAGGCTACGTAGACGTACGTGTGGTTGTGTGATTTCTGGTATACTGCGTGTCTTGCGAGGGGTTTGTAAATTATAGGTTTGTTTATAGATTTGTAATGTTAAATTGTTTTGCTGGTCAGATTTGATATTTTTGATTATATACTTGTAATATTAGTACTTCCATTGGGTTATAGGTTTTATTATTACACGTTATGAGGTTGTTGCTTGTATTGTTTGTGTTTTATATTTTGGGTAGTTATTAGGTTATTTCTGCAGGTTGTTTAGTTTCATTGTTTACATTGGTATAATGTGTGTGGGTTTGTTGCAATGTGTATTTACATGCGCCGAGATGCTATTTATTCAGCTTTAGGTTGTTTCGATTGTAGGTGTAGGTGCTGTGAGTTTGAGTGGCGAGTCTCATTTTGTGGGTTATGTTTCTTGTATAAGTTTGCTAATTTAGCGTATTTACTGACATGGGTTGCGAATTTTGTTGTATGGGTTTTAATAGTTTGGGTGATTTGCAATTTGTAGACTTTATCGCTTTAATTTGGATTTTCAGTATGGTTATGTTTCGCATACTTGCTTTGATTGTTTTACTGATATCTAGTGTGTGGTTAAAGTATTATGCACTGGTTAGGGCATGTACCTTAAGTATTCTACATTAGATTTGTTCTTGTAGATTTTGTTTTCAGTGTATTAGTTACTTGTGATGATCTTTTACTGGTGCGCGTTGGGAATGTATTTATTTTAGGTGAGTTAGTTTTGTAGGTGCTGTTTGGAATTGGTATGTAGAGTCGCATATTTATGGGTTATGATGGTTGGTTTTGGGTTTATATTTTGTTTAGAATCTACGTGATTTGGGTGGGTTTTGTTTTTGGTTTACTGGATGGTTATTGTTGTTGTTTACTGGTTCCATTAGGTTGGATTTTGTTGTGGGCCAGGTTGGGGACTTTTCGCCTAGTTTTAGACGGGTCATTATTTTGTTACTTAGAGTTGTTGGAGTGTTTGTGAGTAATGTAGTGAGTAGCCATATTTATTGTTGCAGTAAGTAGGTTTGTGTTAAAAGTTTATAGTGTATACTGTTCATTTTGTAGTTTTGTATTTTGGTTTATTTAATTAGATTTGTTGTGGGAGTTTTGTTTACTATCTGGGTTTATTAAATTAGCACATCATTGTAATATTATTGTAACGCATCTTTTGTAGTTTGTGTATTATTACTTGCATTATATGGTAGCAGTGATCTATGTTTATATTGTGTAATTTATTTACTTGTTTACTTTAAGGTTTTGTACATTTATTGTGGGGTTTTTGCTGTAGTTTGATTTTGTATTGCCTAGAGTTTGTTGTTTAGGTTTTGGGGGTTTATATTTGTGTAATTCTAGTTACGTGTACTTGTTGCGTATTTGTATGCGTATAGATTCCTGTATTTTGATTGGTTTCGTACAATAGTATATAATATTGGTTCCCTGCCGGTATTTGTAGAGTTGTGGTTTTCTTGGGATGTTTGGTTGATTTTGTACTTGCAGTGTGTTTGGGACTTGGGTTTTGGGTAGGTGATATGTAGGTTTCCAGCACCTGGTATTTTAGCGTTTTTCGGCTTTACCTGCAGGTTTCTGGGTGTCTTAGG
>JASAOA010001218.1:0-14693 GCA_030849815.1 Vickermania spadyakhi | reverse complement strand
ATTAATACAAGTTGTGAGTTTAATACTCCGTGAAGTTTAATTTTACATGCTACTAAATAGTTTGGTTTTTGTTTTAGATTTTATGTTTGTGGATTTTCGTTATTGTTGGAATGCATTTGCTTGTTGATGTTTTACTAAGGATGTGGAATTGACTACGCAGTTGCCATGTTTTGCTTTATTCATGGGATAAATTGGAGGGTTCGGATGTTTGCTTTCCGTAGTATACTTGTGGTTATGTTTGATTATTGGTTTGTGAACGTGTAGGTTTTGATTGTTTGTTGGGTTGCGATTAGGTTGTGTTGTTTATTTGGTTTTATGACTATATGGTTGTTATAGTGTCTGTTTGGAGTTGTAGAGGTTGCATTTTCCAAGTTTGGATAGCTAGGTGTGTGTTTTGTAAGAGCTTGTTCCACGTTGTAGCATGGTGCTTTATGTTTGTATCCTAATTTTGCTGGGGTATTTTGGGGTTTTATTTTTCTGATTGCGATAGACGATTTAGTTGTGGGTGTTGTATATTGTGCACTCGGCATGTTTAGAGTCCGTGCGGTATTTTGCTTGTGGGTTGGTTTTTTGTACGAGGTGTGTTTTCCTTTAGGCGGGTTTACAGAATGGTTGTACTTTTATTGTTCTTAGATTGTTTACTACTGGGTTTGTATTTGGTGTTATAGTTGGTGGGATTCATAGTACACTATGTAGAAGTTGCATTCGATATGTTGTTCCTTAGTTGGTTTTGGTGTTAATATATTTGGTTGGTTGAATTTCCCGTGGACGTGGATTATGTATTTGGGAAGTTTGAGGGTTTGCTTGCGCTGGTGATACTTTCGTTTGAATTATATTGTTTGTAGTGGAGGTATGTTGGGTACATTCAATTGGTTTTGAGCTTGTATGTTAGTTTAGTTTTTCTTTCCTGGTTGCTTTAGGTAGCTTGTACTTGGTTTTGTTACGCGTTTAGGTTTCCTCTGCTAGGATTGTATTGTGTCGTTTTGTCCGGGGTAATTTGTGATATTGTTGTAGGCTGTTTTTGGGATTGTTGTGTATGTGTTGTTGGGATTCTTAGGTGTTGTGGGTATTGTAAAAGCTAGTTCTCAAACTAGCCCCGTATTGTGTTTGCTCCGTGTGTTATTTATTTTGGATGTTTTGTTTTGTGTTTTCATAACTTCTAGTTTTCTTTTTAGATTATGTTGTATAGGTGTTTAAGCTTTTAGTTTTGTGCTGTTATTGTTTTGTTTAGATGCGTGGGTTTTGTTCGCATTGGTTTTAGTTTGTGCGTTGTAATTGCTGGTTTACATGGTAGCGTTGTATGTTAGGATGCATTGTTCTTTTATATCGATATATAGTTTGCATACCTTTTCATGTTTGTTAGACCAAGGTTACAGGTTTAATTGGTTTTATAGACTGGTAGGTTTGTTTTTGTTTACTGGATGACTGCCGTGGATTTTGGTGCTGCATGCGCGTGATTTTCAGGTTTGATCAAGGTTTATTTTTACTGTAATTGGCATATGGGTTTGTGGTTGTAGTTATAGCTTTTGTTTCGTGGATGTGTTGCGTGCATACCTGAGTGTTTTCCAATAACTTGTATTGTGTTTTGGTGTCTGGTGTTGCATAGCTTTTACTTGTTGTGTCTTGGGGTTTTTCGTTTTTCAGATACTGTGATTATGGGTGGTTTTGCTTACGCATATCTTAGGTTTGCGGACCCCCCTATAGGTGTGTATTTAGTGTAAACTGTGGGTTTATGGGTGTGTGTAGGGTTGATATAATATAGCTGGTATTGGTATTCGCACTTGTAAGGCTTGTATATATATGGGTTTTTGGGTGTTTTTGTGATGTTTCCTGTCGCCGGAATACTTACAAGTATGTAGTTTACTAGGTAACTTTACTATCGATTTAGGTGCAGACATTAATGGAT
Organism: Vickermania spadyakhi; assembly: GCA_030849815.1. Lineage (NCBI taxonomy): Eukaryota > Euglenozoa > Kinetoplastea > Trypanosomatida > Trypanosomatidae > Vickermania > Vickermania spadyakhi. The sequence goes on along the minus strand of JASAOA010001218.1, from coordinate 12,787 downwards.
GCTGGGATTTTTGTTTTGGGTGTTATTTGTGGTCGTTTATATGGGTTTTCGTTTTGGATAGTGTTGGATTGTGGATTTGGACGTTTTTGTAATTTAAGGATTGCTACACGTCTACATGGGTTGAGGCCTGTAGTTGCAGAAAGTAGGTTATGGATATGCTTTATATTTGGGATATGGTATTTGCATTAAATTATTTAATAAGAGCTTGCATGCGCAATTTGTAGATTCTCTATTATTGTTGGCTGTAGTTAGGTTGTTTGCAAATTTGGTGTAATGCATACACTTTTGTTGGGTTAGTGTGTTACTGTAGAGGTTGGATATGTGTGTTTATTTGGGGTTTTTAAATGGTATTAATGCATGGATTTTTGCACTACGTAGTCGTGCCATGCTTTTTTCTTTTGGTAGCCAAGGTTTTCTGGCGTGTGTAGTTTGTTTTAGGGTTAGAGGTTGCTTTTGGATTCTTATTGGTTTATATTGCCGTGCATTTAGAGGTTTTTGGGTTGGTGTGGCGAGGATTGTTTTAGTGATTACTTTTCGTTTTACATAGAATGTTTATTGATGTTTATAGTGAGAGGTTGTTATAGCATGCGGGGTTTTGTGCTTGCGCGTTAATCTTCACGTTTGTATTTACGTTTACCAGGAGTGTTTATTAAAGACTTGTGGCTATATTGTTGCTTAGGACTTGTAGACTTGTATATTGAAGGATTACTTTGTAGACTTGTTGTTTCTTAAATCTTGCTTGTACTGTAAGCTTCGCAAAGTTGTTGGCTGCATGCATACTTCCTAGTTAAGGGTGGATTTAAGGATTTCCGTGAGTGGGGTTTACTTATTACGTTTGGGTTATGATGTAGCGTTGTATGGTTTATAGTTTCTGTACAGATGTTACCTTTAAGGTTGTGTTTGAGGTTAGTTGTTGGTTTGTGTTTACTGCTTTGTTTTGTTTTAGAATTGTTTTGACGGGTTTGGTTTATTTATGTATGTTACGAGGGGTTTGATAATAGGTAAATGGTTTTAATAGATTGGTTGTCTACGTGTTTGTTTGGTTTATTTTGTTTGTAGAGAACTTGTAGTTGCGCTTTTACGTTAGTAATGTTGGTGGGTAGGGTTGGTTTGGATTTATTGTTTGTGGTAGTCCTTTTTATAATAGATTTTCAATACTTAGGGTGCAAAACGTTGTATGTTAGTGTATGTCCCTATGGAAGTGCATTCTTATTTGGACAAGCTTATGTTGGGGATTAATGTTACACGTTAAGGTTATGAGGTTTGCTAGATTGTTGTTTTGGTGGAGTTTGGGTTTGGACTGTGTATTTTACGGAGATGTTTGCGTATTTGGTGTTTTGGTGGGGTTTGAATATGTACTGTTGTTTTTGTAACTACTTGTATAATTGTTTGTGATTTGTTTGGAATTTTGTTTGTATTTTGGGTATTAGTAGTTGGCTTTTGGATATTGTTATATATTAGTTATGTTCAGAGGTTGTGCTTGCTTACGTGGGTTTGTTTGTAGAGCAGCTACTTTTCAAGGGTTTATATTTTGGTATTTATGTTTGATGTAGTTATGTTTTGTATAGATGTTTTGTTTACATTAAGGTTTCGAATTATTCTGTTTTAGGTGATTGTTTATAGGTCTGTTTGTGAGTTTAAAGGTGTTGCGTATAATGGGTTGTAGAGGGATTGTATTTTGGGTTCTTATATGGTGTATGGTTGGTAGTTTGTAGCTTTGAGATTTTGTTTCTTGTAGGCTTAAGGGTTTGGTTGCAAGGTTTGGGTTTATTTTGGTTTGATTAGGCTTGTGAGTTGGTTGGTTTTGAGTTTTTGTTTATTTTTACGATGTAGTTGGTTTAGTTGTTTTGGGATGCGCTTTAGTGAACGTTTACGTTAGTTGGTTGAGAGATTGTTGTGTTTTGGTAAACCTGCGTGCGAGGTTTTGGGTTACAATTAGATTTGTTGTTTTGTTAGATTTTATTGTGTATTTTATTTAGGTATTTTAGTAGTAGTTGCCGTAGTTAAGTTGGTTTATTTTCGATGTTGCATTGCTTTGTTTTGTAGTTTACGTTTACTGCAGTTGTTGGTTAAGGATATTGTTACTTGCTACTTTTGTGCTTTATTTGGTGTAATATTGCTCCAAGTTACTAATGCTTGGTTATTACTTTGGGTTTTATATGTTGCTAAATTTATACTTATGTGTTGGAGTTTTTGTTTGGTGGCGGGTTTTAGGGTAGTTTAAGTTTGGTGTGTGAAGTACGTTATATTGCGTTCAATAGATGCTAGTTTTTGATTACTTAACCTGCTGGAGTACTTGCATATTGATATACCTTCCATTTGGTTTTGGATAGTTTGGGTTTGTGGGGTTATAGTTTGTATTTGAGTTTAGTAGTTTTAAGGCTGTGACATGTTAATGGTTGTAAGTTATTTATAGGTTTTAGTGCCTGTTATTTGATAGTTTGAGTACGTGGTTTTGAATAGTTTTGATATTCTTGGTTTTTGATTTAAAGATTTGCTTTTTTAACTGTAGCTTTTGTAGTTTTTGTGTTTGTACTTGTTTTAAGTGCTTTCCTGCTGTTGTTTGTTTTGGGTTGACTGCAAAGGTCACTTTTAAAGTTTTGTGCTTTTGCTAAACATTGTATACGCTTAGTTTGAGGTTTATTATGTTTGGAGAGTTTGCTTGTGAGTTTACTGTTAAATAATTGATTATGGGCATGCTTGTATTTCCGTTATTTTGATTTTACAGATCGTGGGTTACTTATGTTGTTGACTTGTATGATTGTGTTTTTGGGTTTTTGTACGTGTAATTTACAGTTTAATTAAGTTGGTAATACTGCGGGCTTTGATGGTTTACGTTTAGCTATTACTTTTTATTGTATTATTTAGGTAGAGTTTGTAGTGATTTGCAGGTATTCTGGGCCTTAAAGTATTTGCGTTGAACTTTTACGTGTACTGTGTAGTTATCAATCTTGTTGTTGCTTTGTTGCAGGTTTCGCGTTAGGGGTATTTGTGTTGTGGTAGTTGTTTGTATTTGCTTGTTTGGGTTTGTGGTTTTCTTGTTTGGTTTGATGCCTTGTGGATTTTTGTGGCGGAGTTTTTGTGTTTGTGGGTTTATTTTGGGTTTAACGTTAAGTAGGTTTGTATTCTTTTGGATTTATATTAGGTTCTAGGCGTTTTTATTTGCTTTGAGACATTTACTTGCTTTATATACTTTTATGATTGTACTGCCCGTTTTATGTCGCAGAGGATTTGAGTTGGTGTTGGTGTTTAGTATAGTTAATCATAGCTTTATTGCTGTGTTTTTGATTTGTTCTTTTGGGTATGTTTTTTATGACTGGTATTGCAGGTTTTAGTTGCGCATAGTTTGGTAGTTTGGTTCGTGTTTTGCTATAGGTGTACCTGCATGTTGTCTTGGGTGGCGTTGTGTGGTTGTTTGGTTTGGATTTGTGCTTTGTGGATTTTGGATTTGTTTTGGGTTGTTTGCTTGTGTGGTTTGCACCTATTTTGTTTTGTGGGCGGTGGGCAAGTACATTCCCCCAGTAAGACAGGAACTGCAGGTTTTCGCTGCTGTACAGGGTTGATATAATATACATAATATCGTGAAACTTGCTATTTTGGGTGTTTTTTGGTGTTATATAGCACCAGATAGTGAAGGCTTGAGATATAGTTAGAGATTTTGGGTATTTTGGGGTATACAGAAGCCCGGGATTTCGATATTCGCTAGGTTGAAATGTGCTTATGTTCGTTGCTTCTTTTACTGAATTATTACTGTTTAGAGTTTACTCGCGTCTAAGGTATTAGTTTGGGATTTAAGTGTTTTTGTGCAAGGGTTAAAGGTGTGGTTAAACTTCGTACATAATAATTATGATTGGTTTTTTAGGGTTGGGTTTGTGTATAATGCAAGAGTGGTTATGTGGGTGCATTGGATTTCTTTGGAGGGGTTTTGTGTATTACATGAGTTATAGTATTCATGTATCATGTATTGTACCACTTTGGAGTCCCCATGGATGGTATAGTAAAGTGTTTAACATGTTATATATTATGTTTGCCTAATGGGTGCTCTTTTATTGCACAACTTTGCCATTAACGCTGAAATTATATGTGCTAGGGTTTTATACTTATGCGAGAGTTGCATTTTTGTGAATGTCTGTTATATGTGTATAAGTGCTTGCATTACGTGGCGGAGTTTGTTTTTGGTTTCGTATTTGTTACGAGTTGTGATTTTATTATGTTGAGTTAGCATGGGGGAGGTTTGCTGCGGCGAGGTTTGGACATTAGTTGGTTTTAAGGTTGTTGCAGTTTATAAGGGTTGGCGCATGCCTGTTATGAGTTGTTTTAGACGTTCGTTTGATTTATTATGTTGATCTACTCCTTAGGACGGGTTTGCACGCAAGTTTAGTTGTTTACCTCTGTATTTTACACTTGCTTTAGTTTTCGTAAATGTGAATTTACGTTAGTGGCGTTGTTATAGTATTGTATAATGCACATGATTTACTACGATTGTTAGTTTATTTGGTTTACAAGGTATTAACTGTAAGGTTTGGATTTGTTAGTTGTTTTTGTAGAGTTTGGCTCAAATGCAGAGGTTTGCTTGCTTTGTGGAGTTTGTTTGTATGGGTTTGCGAACTTGTAGCTTATTATTTTGAGTAGGTGTGGTATTCACTGATTTACTTGTTGTGTTAACTTCTATACTTAAAGTGGTGGAGTTTTTGTTGTGGGTTTTCAGTTCGAGTTTTGCTTGTTTTTTTAAGTTCGTGGAGTTCGTGTGTTTGTATCTTGGGATTTGGGTGGGTTTGCTGGTTTGGAGGTTTTCGTTATAAATTTATAATTTACGTTAACTTTTATGTGACCAGTAGTAGGTTGTTTCACACCACTATGTTTGCTGTTTACTTGTAGCTTTGTTTTGAAGTTGATACGTATGAAGTTTTGCAGCGTTATATTGTGTAATGGTTTTGGGTGCGAAAGCTACTGTGCTTTATACTGTGTGCAGTCCGGGGTACGTTATTTTGAGGTAGGTTTGTTTGGGTTGCTATAGTTGTTAGTTTGTAGGGTTTTGCATATCCTTTGGAAGGGTTTGTTTTTATATGTTTGTGGAGTTGTTATTTTGCAGGATTTTGTTTTGCGTGTAGGTTGGGGTATTTCGTTTACTGGAATGTAGGTAGTATCATATTGTATTCATGATTTTGGTATATTATTCGATTTTGTTTGTATGGGTTGTGCAGTGTTGGTTTTGTGTTTTGTAAGTTATGTATTATTTTATATCATTTAAGTTGTAATAATGCACATTTCCCGTTGTTTGGGTTTGATATTAATTTATTGTGATGGGTTTAGATTTACTTGCTTTTTGGCTGTTACTTTTTGTGGTAGTGTGTATATGTTTTGTATGATCTAGTTTGGGGTTAGTTTTTGAGATTTACAGTTTTGGTTTTAGTTGTTTGATTGGATTGCCCAAGGGATTGCGCATAAGGTTTGATATTTTACTGCCTATACGTTTTGTGGTGGTGACTGTAGGGGTGTGTTTTTATGGTTCGATGACTGCGCAGTTAGGGTTGTTAATGTTGGTTTTGTAGTTAAGTGTGTTGTATTTGGACTTATAGAACAGTCTTGTTAAAGTTAATTCCTTACTAAAAGTTGGTTGTACGGAACTTGTTACTTTTGGGGTTGGTCTCCGCTTGCAGGGTTGATTTGGTTACATGCTTAAGTATTTGTAACCACCATTTGTATACCATTTAAATTTGTAGTGCGGTAATTTGGTGATTTATGTATTTCGCTGAGGTTTGTTTAGGTTTGTTTTGCTTTTGCTTTGTTGACTTGTGATACTGGTAGGTGGGGCGTTTAGCTTTTGTTTTAGCTTTTTGTATTTGATAGTTTTGTTATGTTGGGTTTGGGGTTGTTATTCCGGTTAAGTGTGCTATGGTTTGTTTTCGGTTTAGGCTTGAAGTTTTTATTTTGTTTTTATTGTGTATACTATGTGTGGTTGGTGTGTTTTAATGTGTTAGTGATATGTAAGTGTATTTGGTGCTTTCGGTAGGATGTTGGGTTTAATAGTTCTCTGTGTAGATCTTAAGTTGATATTACGTTTTGATAAAGGAGTGTATGTGTTAATTGTGATTCTTTTATAATTTGTTTGTAATAGTATAATGACATAACCATGAGACGTTGATTATTACTTAGGTTTGATGAATTCGGGTGTTATAGAGGTTTTGCTTTTCGAGTGTTTTTGTGGGTATGTTGGTGTTGGTGTTATGCTGTTTTATAATGCTAAAGTTTCTGCTATATGCATGGATTGATTTAATTGTAGAGCAGAGTCTTCAGGTTTTGTAGGTTGTGGTTGGCAGGCTAGTTTTATTTGCATGTGTTTAGTTTTTGCGGGATTTGCTTATAGTTTTGCGTTTTATTTATTTGTATTGTTTGCTGATTTAAGGTGGAGGGTTGCATTACTATATACTTGTGGTTTTGTTTTAATATATTCCTTAAAGTTTTGTGGGTACCTAGCGCTTGTAGGTTGGTTTTGGCTTTGTATTGACCTTATAGTGTTAGGTTAATATCGTTACTTTGATGGGAGGGAGTTTGTTGTGAGCTGGTGGTTTTGTGTTTAATGTTGTTCCGAATGTTGTTTGAATTTAAGCTGTTTTTGGTGTGGGAAAATGTGGTTTAGTTTTATTAAAGGGTTTTAGTGGTTGGAGTTTATAGTACTTATGGTATAATTTTGATACTTTGTAGATCTTTTGTAACAAGGTTTTGCAGTCGCTTACATTGGTATGTTAGTTTATAGGATCGGCATTATGTTTGTAGTTTATTGTTTATGAGTAGCCGTGTTTTCATCTATATTTGTTGAAATTTATCGGTTGTGTGAAATGTTTGTAGTTTACTATTTGTAGGTTTGGGTTTGTTGGCTTTGGATTCCTTTTGATTTGTTTAGTAGTTTTACTTACATTCCAGTTATTAGGTTGAAGCGAGGGGTGTATTTTAGGTTGGTTTTTTGTGTATGCTTGGAGGTTGTACACTTGGGTCCTACTAGTTTGTGGTTTTCCGGCCTGTCAACACAGGGTTGGGGTGTGGTTGAATTTATTTTTGCATATGTGATAGGTTTCTGCAGGAGTTGGGTGTTTGGGCGTTGTCGTTAACTTGGTTTTACTTTGTTTAAGTAGCTCCCGTGGTTTTCTAATTTGTTTAAGCATTTTTGCTAGGTTGCTTGGTGATTTCTAGATTGTAAGTTTGCGTTTTTAGGATTACAAGGGTTTTTACTGGACACCTGCAAGATTTCGGTGGTGTAGAGGGTTGATATAATATAATATATTTGGATATTGGGGTTTTATGGGACAATTCGCAGTATTGAGGGGTGGAATTTGGGGTTTTTATAGGACTTGTTAGCCGCATTATACGTCCATTTTCTAGGGTGGACAGGTAGTGGTGTTGATTGTGTATATTTATGTGTTTGTAGTGTGTTTTTTATGTTTTAGCGGGATAGTGTCTAATATTTTGAGACTTGTTCGTTGTGGTTTTATTGATGATGTTTTAGGTGTTGGTTATTAATTTGGGTTTTAAGTTTTGGGTTTGTTGCTTAGGTTGTTTAGTTGGTTTGTTTGTATAGTAGTTTGTTGCTAGGGGTTTGGTGTACTTGTAAGGGTTTACTTTATATAGTTCTGTATTGTGGTTGCTTTTGCTTGGGTATGTATTGTAGTATCCTGCAGATTTGGATTGTAAACATTCCTACGTAAGAACTCATTTTGAGGTAGTTCTTTTGCTTTTAAGGTTTGTTAGATTTACTTTGGTTTCGTAGGTTGGTTTTAGTTTGTTGGTACTGTTGTAGGGGTATTAGCTTTAGGATGTGTGGAAGTTGGTTGGGTAGTAGAGTTGGTTGGGGTTGTGTTGTTTTTGAGGTACGTTGCATAGAGGTTGTTGGCTTTAGAGACCCTAGTGATTTAGGATTTTTACGCTTGGGGTTTATGTAATAACGTATCGTAGAGTATATGTTTTCGGGATGAGATTTGCATGAGGAGTTTGCGGAATTTGGGTGTGAGACACACATTTTACATATACTATTCTTCCGGTTTTGGGATTGTCTTATAGATACAAATTTGTTAGATTTCTGATTATAGGAGTTTTTGTTTCAGGTATTGTAAGATTGCTGTTGTTAGAGGTGTGTTTAGACTTGATTTTTGGAAGTTTTCCTTCGTGAAAGGTTGGTATTTGTGGTGTGATAAAATGGATGTGTCGTGTAAATGTTTATGTACATCTGTATTTAGTTAGTTTAGGGTTTGAGGTTGTGTTGTTGCATTCATGTTTGATGGGATGTTTGAGTTTGGATTTTGATAGTTTGTACTGAGTTGTTTACATGTATTTGGTAATACGATGTAGACGGTGTGTGATTGTTTTGCTATTACGAAGTTTCCTGTATTGGTGCTTTAGTTTATTGGATTTATAGTTTGTATTTAGTTGTTGTATTGGTTGTGTTTTTGGTTACTATGTTGTTATGGTGTTTTGTGGGGTGGTTTTATTTTACGTTTGTAGTTTGTGGTAAACAGATGGTTTGTGTGCATTATTTGATATATTGGTTACTTGTATGGTGTTGTGTGGCTACTTTAGATTATAATTTTGTAGTTTTCTTGAGGCAATGATTTGCTTTTATTGATGTTGTGGGTGGTTAGTATTAAAGCACTGGGGTTTATTGGTTTAGCTTTCAGGGATGTGGGTTTTTATTTTGTAAACGTTTCGTTTAGTATAATTGCATGTTTATAGCTGTGGGAGTACTTTCTGTGATTGATTGATGTATATTGCGTGTGCATCATTTTATAGGAAGTTTTGTTTTAATACATGTATATTGTTGGCTGGGTTTGATTTGCGCCGTGGAATTGCTGTGTAGCTGGGGATTTGTTGTGGCATATGGTATAGGTTGTTGTGTTTTTCGAGTGTACAGGTTGTTGCTTTTTTGTGACACAATATTAGGTTTTGGTAGGCTTGAGCTTTGCTTTTACAGCGTGCCTTGTTGTCTTGACTTTAGGGAGGTTGTGTGTATTGGCTGTGAATTGTCGGTTGTAAGGTGTGTTGTTGTTTTGTTTGGTTTGTTTTGTTTTGTGTTTGCTGTGTTAGTTGGTGTGGTATGACGTTGTTTTTTTGGTTGTTTTGGAGTTGTTTTACTGTTTCTTTTATTTATACTTGAGGTTTGTTACTTGTATTAGATCCTACAGTTGGTGCATAAGTTTCGTTGTGAATTTTGTTTATTTATAGTTTTAGGTTTGGGATGGTTTAGGGTTGCTACAGGTAGACTATGTTTGTGGGTTTTATGTTGTAGGTATTGTATATAAGTGTTTTCTTTTTTGATGTAAATTTCTTATAATTAGGTTGTATTTGGTCTTTATTTATTTATGTTTAGTTTGTATATTTGTAATATTCGACATTGAATCTTTTTGTTAATGCATGCTATTACTTACAATTTATTATTATGATTTATAGTTTTGGTTTGCTTAGTTGTGGATTTATTGTTTTGTGTAAGTTGCAGGTTTGTGGGTTTGTGGGGAACAGTGGTGTTTCTCATTTGGGTGTTGTACTTCTGCTTTAAGTGGTTTTATAGATTTATTACGTTGGGTTGACTTATTTGGTTTGTTTGTGTTTGATAACTTTGTTATTTTTAGTTTTTGAGTTGGTTTTTGACGTTTGTATATAATGTTGTTTTGTGTTTAATTCTGTTGACTTTATGGACTTTGTTTTGATACTTGTTTAGTGCGTCTTTTACTGGTTTCCACGGGTATGTTTTGTTTATTTTAATGGTGCAAGCGCTTTGCTTGGTAGGTTTGTTCTATTTGCGCATTTGGGTTTGCTGTTTTAGGGTACTTGTTACAGTTTGAAATGTTTGTTAGAGGTTTGTTTAATTGTATTTGCTACTTATGGTTAGGCTGTTAGATGCAGTGGTTGTAAAGTAATCTCTAATAGAGTTGTTAGTTTGGTTGGTACGTAGGTTGGGTTTTGGTGTTTCTTTTATACTCGTTATACTTACGCTTGGGGTGTAGTTTATTACTGCAGGTAGGGGTTTTGTGTTTTGCTATATGATTGTTGCGTCTGTATGGGATTAGGAGTTGTGGATTTATTAGGGTTTGTATAGGCTTAGATAACGTGTATATTATTTTCATGGGTTTGTTGTTTATATTGTAGATTTACGTTATATATAATGGTAATACTATAGAATTAAGCTTTTTGTTTTTTGGTTGTTATTACTTTGGATTCATTTAGATTTATGGTGCACTGAGTTTGTCTTGCATATAGTAGTTGTGTTTGTTTGTAGTACCGTTTTGAAATGTTTACTTTTGCATTTAATTGCTTTACGTATGATGTTTATTTTAGTTTGTTTGAATTGATACGATTTTATACGCGTATTTGTCGGGTTTTTTGTGCGTTTTGTGTTGTTATTTAAATTATTTGTATTTTGGTAGTTGATATTGGTAGTTGTTGGGTACTTGTGCAATAGTATTGTGTTTCGGTAGGTTTTGTACTTTTATTATAAGGGATGATGTTGTTTTAGATTTGTATTAGCTGGGGTTTTATCGTGTTCCCTTTGGAGTAGTTCGCTTGGGCTTTCGTTTCTTCGTGTTGTTTTACTCTGTTAAAGTCTTGGTTGTTGCTTATTGTGCTTGTCTTGCTGGCAAATTAGTTTTGCTTTTTAGTTTTGTAGAGCTATTTTGTTGCTTAAGTTTGTTGGTGTTATTATGGACTTGGCTTTCGGATAGGAGGGATGTTGCTTCGACTGTTTGTTTTGGGTTTGCATATAGTTGGTTTCGGTGTTGTTGGTATGTTGCTACAGAGGAATCGGTGTTTTAGGTTTTGGGTTTTGGGTTGGGGTAGAGGAGCAGTGTGTTTGGATGATATTAGGTTGTGGGTTAGGGGATAGAGAATCAGTGGGTTTGGGGATAGAGAATCAGTGGGTTTGGGTGATATTTGGGTTGTGGTTTTTTTGGGTTTTTGGGCTTTTTGCTTAAACTTCGGGTTTTCTTTGCTGTGTAGGGTTGATATAATATAGATATTGGCTTTTAAGGGGTTTTAGGGTGGTTAATTTGGGTGTAAAGGGTTTTTAGGCCTCAAAATCTGGGTTTTGGGTTTTTGTGGTGTAGCTGAGTTTGTATGCGGGGTACAGTTTGGTTTGACACCTAAGTTTGGTTGCTGATTCTCTGTAATTCTGTAGTAACAAGGGAGAGGTCTTCTGTGACAGAGTTTGGTAGGTTTTGAGTTCTGTGTACTGTGTAGTTGTGCTGTTGTAGCAGGTTTTGTGTTTGGGTTTGGGTTGCTTGGTTTTCAGATGTATTATTATAGGCGTCGCTACTGGGTTTGAGAGTTTGGTGCGTAGGTTAAGTATTGTTTTGGATGGGTTTGATATTGGTTAAGTAGTTAGGTATACTGATACATGATATGGGTGTGTCGTTTAGATGTTTCTAAGTTGTTATTGTTTGTGTATTTGTTTGTGTTGTTGTTTACAGAAGTTGAGTACTTGCGTATTGGAGTTGTGTTTTATTTGTAGATTTGTTGTAAGTGTATTCATAAGTTGGTACTTAGTTTTAGTGATGGGTTTCAATGTACTTTTATTTTGCGTAGGGTTTGGGTTTAACGCTAGTTGAGTTAGAGTTTTTGGTTTGTTTTGTTTGTTAGAAGGTTGCTATTGAGAATTGTTTACTGCAGCACTTGTTACGCTTTTTAAATGTTGGAGTGTTTACTTTCTTACATCTTTTAAAGATGTTTGCTTGAAGTTGCAGGGTTACTAATACTTATTAGGAGGGTTTTCAGTTTGGGTAACAGTATTGGTATATTGCATTTACGAAATGGGTTGGGTTTGGTGTTTAGTTTGTTAGTTTTTATAGAGTGTAGGTTTGATTGTAAGGTTGCAATTGGTTTAGGAGCGGTTGTTATGAGTTGTGTTAAACCATGTGTATAGATTATCTTTTTAGGGTTACAGGTAGAATGTAGGGGTGACAACGAGTGTATGCTGCATAGATTTGCGGGTAGGGTTGTTTTGTTTCGATGGTATATCTGTGGAGGTTCGATTTAATACGTTTAATGGTAGGTGGGTTTTGTGGTTTTATGTTGCGGTTTGTGCCTTCGGGTTTTATTTGTTTATGTTTGAGATTTAGGGCAGTTGGTGGGATAGGTTGTTTGTGTATATTTAAGTTGGATTTATAGTATTTGTTTTATACAAGTAGTATGTTCGTTGCAGACTTCGGCTTGAAGGTTTTGTATATACGCGCAAGGTTTTGTGGTTTTACGGTATGTAAGTGTTTGTTTGTTGTGATGTTGTGGTGGGCTTTATTCACAGGGCTTTTACTTGTTATGTTGTTAGCAGGTTGTTTTAGTTGGAAATTGACTTATTTAGATTGGTTTTACAGTTACTATTAGTATTTTGCAACGTTTGCTTTCTTTAATGGCATTTTAACTTTAGTATTACTATTTTATGGGATCCTCAAATGTTTGTTTTAGTTGTTTACGTGGTTAGCTTCTATGGAGGGTTAGGTTGCATGTTCTTTTAATCGTTATATATTGCTAGTGGGTAGACATGTTATTCCTTACTTTATTGGTTTGTATATTTTATGTTGCATGTTGATTTATTGTAATAGTACTTATGCGATTATTGATGGTTGAGTTATTACTTGATATAATTAGTTTTATTTACGTTGGTTGGTAAGTTTGGATTTGATACTTGTTGGTTGGGTTCTTTTAGTATGTTAAGGTATGCGTTACTTGTATAGTTTGTGTTATAGGTTATACGGGTAGATTTGTATTTGTTTGGCTTTGATGTTTGCGTGGGTACGGGCGTCTATTTGTT
>JASAOA010001217.1:0-14691 GCA_030849815.1 Vickermania spadyakhi | reverse complement strand
GTATGTTGGGGTGCAATGTTGGATTTTCTTTGCATGCTTATGAGTTGTGTTTACAGGTTTGCTGGTTTGGTGGGTGATTTGCATACTTGGGTTTACTTGTAGGGATTTAGTTTTATACTTTGCTATACGAGCTTTGTTGTTGTTAATTTGTATTTTTTGTGGTTGTGAATTAGTTTAGATTTCTGTTTTATGTATTGTAATGTATTTTAAGTTTTAATGGTAGCTTTGTTTTGTAGTTTATGAGTTGTGTTTCAGTTGCGTGGTTGACTGAATTTAGCATTGATACGTGTGATTTTTGTGGCTTACTTACAAATTTGGCTTCTGTGTTTACTGGGTTTAGGAGATTTACATCGTGTGTTGCGGATTTTTTTTACTGATGTGTTTATGTGTTTCAATAACTTATAGTTGAATTGTTTGTAGTTCGTCAGACAAGTTTTCGTGTGCACGTTGTGGATTTGTTGTTTTGGCTTTATTGTGTATGTTTGCTGTGGCAGGTGCTACATTAATGCGATATTTAAGGTTGTTTACTTTGGGTGTTGTTTTGGTGTGTTTGTTTACTGTATAGGTTTACTTATTCATTAATGAATTTGTAGTTAGATGCGGTAGGGTTTGTTGAGTTAAATTTAGACATTGGTTGTATTTTCGCATTGTATTTTGTTTTGTTTTATTTTACGTGTTGGGTTTGCATAGGGGTTTAGTTGAATTTGCTTATTTTTATATGGGTATACAGTTTTTTGTATAGAGGTTGGAGTTTGTACTAATTATAGTAGTGAGTTTTGTTAGTTTTGTAGTTGTTGTAGGTGTATAGTTGTGTTTGCAAATGCTATTATATGTACCTAACTGGGGTTATGCGCTAATATTTGTTACTTTAAAGTTGTGTTGTGCGAATTAGGGTTGCTGTAGATGTTAGCTGGTTTGATTGATTTGTATTTAAAGTTTGGAATTTTCCGCATACTTGGGTTTTGTTTGTTGATTGTCTATACTTCTCGATTTCTTTGCATGTGGCGAGAGGTTTTCCTTTTACTGCTCATAGGTTTGGATTTCGTGGTTGTTGTAATTGCAGGAGTTTTGTTTGAACTGCGGGTTTTCCGCCCTGTGTAGGGTTGATATAATATAGTGGAGATGCGAGGTTTCTGGTTTTTAGTGGATTTTTTGGGTTTTTGCGGTTATTTTGGGTTTGTTTTACTTGTGAGTTTGCGTAATTTTGGGTGTTTTGCTGTATTTTGCTCCCTTTTTGAGTAACTGCAGGGTTGGTTTCTTGTGCAGGTTGATATAATATAGGTGTTGTGTGGTAGTTGACTTAGGACTTTGCAGTTTTTAGGTATTGTGTTCCTGGTATTTGTTTCCCGATATGGTTTAGGTTGTAGCTTGGCAGATTTGTGTGCAAATTATGTTTGTAATGAAGCTTGCCTATTGCAGCGATTTTTGGGGTGAGATTGTTGCATTGTATGGGTTTGTTGTTTTAGTGTGAAAGGTTTGTAATGATTGGTTTTGAGGTGATGCTTGGGGTGTTGTTATTTCTATAAATGGTTGGTTGCGTTGCGGTGCAGGTTTGGTTTAGTTGTTTAATAACGGCTATACTGTTTGTTTGGATTTGTTGTGTATAGTATTTAGGGTTTTGCAGATTTGCTGGGTATTAGGTTTTTATTTAGTGCTTTGTTGCACAAATTTAGAGTTGTTCATTTAGTTTTTTATTGGTAGACATGGGTTTTGGGTTTTGTTATTGGCGCTTATCATAACGGTTTGTTTGCTGTGTGGGTTGGGATGGGTATTGTAATATTTACTTAGATATTTAGGTTGGGGTATTGTTTGCTTGTGTGACGGAGGCTACGTTAAATGCTACAGATTTAGAGTTGGGTTTTATGCGTTGTTTGAGTTTGATTGTACGAGGGTTTTATTCTCCTTTGTATTTTGTTTATGCTGGTTCAGGTTTCTTCTGATCTTGCAAGTTTTAAGTTTGTGGGTTATGTGTTGCGATTGGTTCTTTTGTGTGGTTTGTGTACTGGCTGTAGTTTTGCATTTATGGATAAGGATTTCGTATGTTATGGACCCAATACTGTTTCGGTGTTCCTGCTTTGAAGTTACAGTTATTTTGGATTTATTGTAGTTTTTATGAATTTGCTAGGTGTTATTGTGGGAGGCTAGTATTTCTGTATATGTTTTGGGCATAGGATTGGTGTACGGTGAGTTGTATGATTACGTCCATGTGGAGGTTGGTTTAAATGGTGTAGTGTGCCAGCAGATTGTTGGGTGGCACTATATTACTTTTAAATGATTGGTGTGATAGATGAGGTTTAACTGTGTAAGTGGTTTGCTGCACTTTCTGCATAAACATGGAGTAGTGTTTTTAATTTGGGATGCTGTATGGAATGTTATTATTTTGTTAGTTTTGTTTTTACGTTGTTGATTACGCGAGTTGTATTTGTCACTTTGGAGTTTTGTTTTTAGGTTTGTTTTATGTAGCGGTTGTTTAGTGAGGTGTGGATTTAGGATGTTTTCTTGTTTTGTTACAGTGGATTTATTGGTGCCATCACCTTAAGGTTTGGTTTCGTAGATAGATTTGACTTAGGGTACGCGATGTTAGTGGGTTGGGGTATGTTGGATCGGACATTTTGTTTTGCGGTACCTGATTTGTGTGAGTTAAGGTTGTTTCATTGCGAGGCGGGTTATCGGATTTGGGTTTGTTACGATTGTATTGTAATGTTTCTGGTTTGCGTGTTCCTTATTTTACGTTTTGTGCTTGTTAGTTGAGGTTGCGATGTTTGGTTGTGTATTACATGCTTCAGCAGTTTGTATTGGTAGTTTGCGCAAAGGTACTTAGCATGTTAGATGTTGCTAGGTGTTTAATGACATGGGAGTTTGTGGATTGCTGTTATATTTGTGTAGTTATTTTATGTTGATTTGACTTGTATGTTACTTTGGTAGGCTTGTTATCTTATTTTCTAGTTGTTTGTTGTTCGTGGTTTCTTATGATACTTGCAGTAAAATGGATACTTTAGGATTTGTTGTGATATTGCGAGTGCTTAATACTTGTTTGTGAGTCTTTATGTTAGATGTGATACATGCGCTCTATTATTTGTGTGATAGATTATTGGAGTGTTGAGGATTGCATGACACGATGTTGAGGTAGGTTTGGTTAATAGGTTTGGCGTTATTTAATGGTTATATTTTATGTCGTGTTTTTTACCGTTGGGTTGACAATGGGTTGTAGTTTGAACTGTTTGACTTTGCGGGTTTGTGTGTTTTGCTAGTTGTTACTTACGTATGGGCACGTTCTATTTGTGATTGTTTTCTTTTGGTAAATGATCTAGTGCTTGTGTATTTATTTTAATGGTTAAGGATACTGTGTAGGTTTATGAATTTGCATTTAGATAAGTTTGCTTAGGTTTGTTTGTTTTTAAGGATTGTCTCGGAGGTAGGCTATATTCGTGTGGTTGTAGGTTGTAGATGGTGATGCTGGGTGTTTTAAGTTTGTATTGGTAAAGTTGTTTGCATTGGTTTTGTTTTATCGGTTATGGATTTATGGGTTTTATTACCGAATGTAACGTGTTTGTTGTAAGATGTTTTATTTGTTTTGGTTTACTTGTAGTGTTAGTTGTTTTGTCAGGGTTTGGTATCGCATCAGTTTTTTGTTTGTAGTTATTTTGTTGATTTTGATTATTATTGTATGTTGTAGTTTTGGGTTTGTTTTGATTTATGGTGCGATTTTTGTGGGTGTTTTATAGATTGCTACTCGTGTTGCAGTGTGCTCATTTCGAGGGTTTGCAATACGAGTAAGTATGTTGGTTTGGGGTGACTATCGGCATTCGTTTAGGTTTTAGTGTTTTGCTTAATATATTCATAGTATGTGTACTTTGCACATATATGTTACTTTCAAGATTTTGGAGGTATTGCTTTAAACAGGTAGGTAGGTAGGTTTTATAAACGTGTATTTGTATTTTATGTTTGCGTACTTTAGAGATTTGTGTTTTTGGTTTAAATACATAGGTTGTTTTGTTTTCGCATTGTTTTGGTTGGTTTAAATTGGTTTGCTGCAGGTTATTTGTGGTGATTTGAATAGTCTGTAGATTTGCGTGTTATGTTGCGTATTTATGCAGGGGTTGTACTCTAGAGTGTGATTTATTTTGGCTTGATTGTGTAATATTGATTCTTAATTCTTTTTGTTCTTGTTATTACTACGGTATGGCATTGTTTGTATATGATTCTGGGTTTGCGTTTACTTGTTATATTTATATGCGGCTTTGCTTGACGAGGTGGGTGGTTTGCTGTTAGATGTTTGTATTGGTGTGAGTTTTGTTTTTTTGCAGGTTGTCTGGAGTGCTACTTGTGCGAAGGGTGTGGTTTTTAGATTTGTTGGTTTTGGTGACGTAAATGCCTGATTGCAGCTTGGTTATTTTGGTAGTGGTTATGTATGTTACACATATTAGTTTTGGTTGGTTATAGGTTGGAGTGTCGTTGGTTTTGCACATTTGAGTTGGTTTTGTGTTTGCTTAAAGCTATGTTTTAAAATGGTGGTATGGGTTTGACATGGTTTTGTAGTTCCTGCATATTGGGTTTTGCATTAGATTTGTGGTTTGGGTTTCTTGTGTGTGGTTGTGGTTTTCAATTCGATGATTTACTTTGGGCGTGTAGTCGCAGTTCTCGGTTCGGGGTACTACTGGTTTGGTTTTATTTTGAATTTAGTGACTTTGTGGTTTGGGTGCAGTAGGTTTGTGTAGGTTTCGGGCCTTCGTGTTGTGTGTAGATGCGAGGTTTTGATTTGGGTTTGTGTAGGCTTTTAGTGCGTGTCTGCTGTGATTTGAGTTGGCTTTCAGGTTTTAGTGTCCTTTTTGAGTTGCGATATCTAAGAGTTTCGATATAACTTGCAATTCGAGGTGCTCTTAGGGGTTGATATAATATAAAGGATAATGGTATTTGATATGCTTATTGTAGGGTTGTTTTAAGTGTGGGTTGCTGTATTTAGGGGAGGTATATGGGTTTTGGATAATATTTTGTAGATGAGAGTAGATCGTTTTAACATTTTACGAGTAATTGCCGGGACTTTTAGGGTGGTTTGCTTTAGTTGGGTGTTATACGGATTTCGGAGTAAAGTTGCAGGTTTTTGTTTGTTATGAGGTTTGTAGATTTGGATATTGTTTAGGTTTCGCGCCAGGGTTTTGGTAACAAACCTGTAGGTTATACCTGGCATATAGTAGAATTTGAAACAGGGTTTTGTGCAGGGGTTTAATGCTGCCCTTTGTGCCGTTTCGGGGTTTAGAGTAGTGTTATTGTGGGGTAGTTTATGTTGTGGGTTTTTACCTATACTGATATTCTACTTGTGAAACATTTGGCTTGCTAGATTTTGGGTTGGTGCGTGTGTGAGTTTTTGTGGATGGTTGGTAATTGTTTTGTTTGAGCTTGCACTTATTGTTGAAGTTGTTGTACAGCTTGCGTACTGCTGAGGGTGATTTGTGGGATCCCTGCAAGATTGATAGGTCTCTTAAGATTGATAGTTTTGATGTTGACTTAGGTTGGGTGTATAATTGTAGTAGGTTGAGTTTTGTGAGCTCGCGTATAGGTTTGTGTATCTTTTGTTTTTGTTTTGTTATTAATAGTTGGTATATGTTCATAGTTTTGATGTGCAGTATTTATTGTTTACGGGTATTGTATGTTTCTGCTTAAAGGTTGGATGTTTTCGTAAGTTTTGGAGTTTTGTAAGATGTAACTTGTTAACTTTATTGTAATATTGTAGATGCTATTTTGTGTGTTTTTGTTATTACTTGATGATGATACTCCTATGTTTGGATTTGTTATAGGTTTTATGCTTGCTGTTTGTTTGTGTTTTGATGTTTTACATTATATGTTTAAGGTGTGTTTGTAGTTTGTGTGTTTTTGGTATTGGTTAGGGATTTAAGTGTCAGATGGATTTGTAGCACGTGAAATTATGTTGGTTCGGGGATTTAAGTTTTAGATGTATAAGTTTATGATATGCCTTTATTATGTAGTGTGTAGAGGTGCATTGTTTTGTAGTGTTTTGTGAACTGCGTGTTTCATTGGACATTGACTTACTTCTATATACAAGTTGAGTTTTTTGTGGTTTTATTGTTTGAGGGTGGTTGTTGTTATAGTGTAGTTAGGGATTTGATATTCGAGGTAGGTTTGTTTTGATAGTTTGGCTTTGTGGTTTGTGGCTGTTACAGTTATAGACTTTTAAATTTGTAGATAGTTTGTTGTAGGTTGTTGGGTTTTAATTTTGGGTTTTATATTGTTTGTTAATTGGATGATTTTGGGTTTGTGATTTGGGCATAGGTTGTTGTTTAATTTATATATTGTTTTCTCCCTAATGACGTATGCAATTGCTGTACTATTCAGTTGTGTTACTTTGTAAGCTTCGACACGACGGGTTTTATTATGTTTTAGTTTGTCTGTTAAAGTTTGATAGGTAGTTAGGTTAGGGTAGTTTTGTTGTGTTAGGGTTTTAATTGTTTGTTTGTTAGGTTTTTGTGGGATGAAGATGGTCTGCAGTGTTCTACGAGTTTAGACTGATATATTCGTATTTGGGTTTGCAGAGTTTGGGTTTGTAGGTTGTGTTTGTTTTGTTTGTGTTTGGTATGTGGGTATGTATTGTTTATTGTGGATGTTTGATCCTTATTTGTTTAATGCTATTCTTTGATTATACGTATTGTGCATAGTGTGTTTTGTTAGTTCATAGACTTGTACCTACTGTTGTGTTTCCGGGGGTTTTGTTTGTAGGTGCCGGGAGGCTTGTTGATTTAGCTAGGTTTGTATTGCTGTGTAGTGTCGTATGTTGGGTGTTTGTGTTGGATTGGTTGGTTTAAGGACTTCTTTAATTTAGTTTATGTTTTATTATGTAAGCGATTGTAAGTTTGGGTTTTATTGCTGTGTAAGTTTGTTTCCTAGTTTATAAGGTATTTTATTTAGTGTTTGTGTCCTGTATATTTTATTTAATCCATTTTGTTTTATTGTGATTTTAACTTTCTAGTGTACGGGTTGTTAATTTGCGTATTTTTGGGTTTTGGGTTGCATTTATATAGCGGCTTTCGCATAGCTTTTTGTGTTGCTGACATTGGTGTGAACTTGTGTAGGTTTGATATTGGTTTTGTGATACTTGTGGAGATTGGACGTATTGCTGACAGTTTTATCGTATTTGTTAAATTTTGGGTAGAGTTGGTTGTGTATGCCTTGTGAGTAGGTTGTTTTACTGGGATTGTATATAATATCGTGATGTTTTCCATTTTAATATGTTGGTGTATTTGTTTGTTTTTAGTGTGTTTACAGGTTGGGTTTACTTTGAGTTACAGGGGTTAGGGTGGTTCGTATTCCGGGTTGTTTGCTTTTGTTTCGGTTTATGTCGCTGATGATTTGGGTTTTGTGTAGGTTGTTTATTGTATTTAGGGATTTAGTGTTTTCGGTTATGTGTTGTGGTTTTGTAGATTATGTGTACGTTGCATTGTGAATTTGCAGGGTGTGTTAGTTGCTTGTTTCAGTTTTACTAATTTAGTATTTAATGGTTAGTGTTGTAGATGGTGCGCTTCTGTTTTGTAGATTTCAAATTGTAACTTTATTGTAATATTGTATTTCGTATACATTGGTTTTTTGGTTATTACTTGGGTATATTGGTATGTTACAGTTGATAGTAGTGTTAATGCATGTTCTGAAGTTAATGTGGGGATTTATGTGTGTTAGTCGCGTTTGCTTGTGATTGACTTGCTTACTTTGAGTAGGTTTGGGGATTTGATGTTTGGATCCACTTAGGTTGTGTGTTAGGTTTCCTATTTTAGGATTTATTGTATGTTGTGGTTTTGTTTCGGACATGTTTGGGGCAATTATTTTGTTTTCCGATGGTGGTTGTATAGTTGTTTATTGTTGTGGCTGTGTTGCGAATCTTAAGTTTGTCATTCATTTAAAGTTTGTAATATTCAGCAATTTCGTATATGCCGGTATTATTACTTTGTGTTTTGTTAGACCAGTTAAATTTAGCGTGTAGTTTGGCTAGTTTTGTTGTACGGTTTAATTTGAGTAGTTAAATTTTTAGTTTCTGTATAGTGTGTTTACTTTGTAGTTTGTATATTTTACTGATAGTTGCTATTTTGTATGTTTTTATATTTGGGCGTTTGTTTAGCTGCACATTTTGCGGTGTTTTGATTTGCTGGGTTTCTTTGTTGTATTCGGCATATTTGTAGTTGCGTTGTTAAGATGTGTATACTTAAGTTTTGCTTTTATTTTATGTGGAACTTACAGGTATTGTTTGTTTTAATTGAGGGTTTTGAGATTTGTGTAGGCAGCACGGTAGTGTGTGCTTTTTTGTGGGGTTGTGTTGTTGGTTTGTGTTGGGTTTTGGATGTGCGGTTTTGGGTTTTGGTCTGCTACTTTTTATCGTTTGTTGTTTTGGCGATAGCGTTTATGTTTTGTTTTTTATTTGTATGTGTTATAGTTTATTTTGTAGGAGGGTTTGCTTGTTTAACTTGTTTGCTTTGGATGAGCGTGTGTTAAAGTTGCCTGAGGTACTTGTATTTTGTGGGTACCGCTTTTTACATATAGAGCTTCAGTACTTCGAATTACGGGTTTTCAGGCCCCAACTACAGGTATTTCGTTTGATGTAGGGTTGATATAATATAGAGGTTTTTTGGGGTTTTTGGGTTTTGGCGGAAGTTGGTGTTTTTAGATTTTACGGATTTACTGGGGAATTATGCTGTTTTCGGGTGTTTTGCGGTGTTTTTATGTTTGGATGTGTTTTTTTGGGTGGGTTTATGGTGGATTGTTGGATATGAGTGTTGAACTACGCGAAACTTGTGGGGTAGAGGGTTGATATAATATAAAGATTTGTAGATTAGCCTAGATTTTGCAAGATTGTTGTTTGGTTGGGGGTTTTTATGATTTGTAAGATTGAGGTCTGGGGTTTTGAGTTTCTGGATATTGGATTTGAGGGTTAAGAGACGTACTTTGATTTGTAGTTGTCTTGTATTAGGTTTTTGGTTTGTGAGATTCGTTTTTGAGTTTCTGTTTAGAACATATTGTTGGGTAGCTGGTTTGTTATGTGAACTCTTACTTAAGGTTGGGTACACATTAGTTGTTTTGAGTAACGCCTTCCGGATTGTGGATACTGTGGTTTTTGAAGGTTGTGCTTTGTTATGCCATTTTGTGGATGCTTGCTAGGATTTTACTTGCGATGTAGGTATATACTTACGCTTTCTGGTGATTTGAATTTAGGTTATAACTGTGATGATTATTTGAGTTTGTGCACAAGCATATACTTTAGGTTTGCACTATTGTCTTTACATATATATGCTTTTATGTGGTGCTTCCCGGCTAAGTATAGTTGCTTGTTGTTTAGCGTTTTAGTTTTTGCTGGGGAATGCACGCACGTATTTATTGCTTTCGGGTTAGGTTGCAATAGGGTTTATGCGTTGTGTTTGTGGGTACTTAGATTTATTATTTGGGTCCTAAACGCTGGGTTATTGGTTTGGGTTTGGTTTTCTGCGAGGTGCAATTTGTATATGTTGATTAGTTTGGGTATTGCGTTTTGGATTTTACATTTAGGGATTGTGTTGTTGTGGTTTTAAAGTGCTGTAAGTTGTATTAGGTGGAAGGGTTGTTGTACATGTTATATTTTGCACTTGTAGGTTTGATTGTGTATTTTATATGTTGCTGTGGATTTGCCACATAGGTTTGTGGAGGTAACTGCATTTTCTATTTATGCTGGTTGATTAATTTGTGGATTAAGAGTTTGTTACCCTGCAAGGTGTTTGCTGTAGGCTTGGGATTTGCTATAACGTAGGTAGTGTGGGTGAGTGTTCTATTAGTACATTTGTAGTGTATTGTATTTGTTTAGGTTAGCAACGTATATTTGATAGTTGGTTAGCGTTGTAATTGTAGTTGCTACTCCTTTTTGGATATTTACGGGTGTGTGCAGGTTTTCGTGATTAGCGTTAGGTTTAGGCATATAGTTAGTTTCAGGTGGATGTTTTATAGCTTGGAATTCGAATTTATGTTTGTTTTGGTTTTCGGGCAGGGATTTATTTATCGATATTTCGTAATTGCTAGTTTGGGGTTTAGGGTACATGATGATTACTGACTTTCGGTTTAGTATAATTGTACATGGTCTTATAGACTTGGTTGGTTTTAGCTGTTGTACATTAGGATTCTGTATTCGACGAGTTTGTTGCGGGTGTGTTTGTCGTTTATGGGTTTACCGTTTATTATGGGATATATAATTTTATAGCAGTTATAGTTTTTGTATTTTTATTTTGGCGTTTGTTTTATGGCTTAACAGTTGATAGTATTGTGTAGTGTTTGGGGATTTAACTTGTTTTGTTAGGTGGGCGTATAGATATTGTTGGATTCGATGTGTGGATTTTCGTTGCTAGGATTTGTAGTATTGTACATATTCTTTCAAGTTTTACTTATCCGTTATGCTCCCAGAAGTTGTTATGTTAATTATTTATAGATGGTTGTAATATTAGGTTTATTTATTCTTTATTTATTTGGGGTATTACTTTATAAGTATAATTTAGTGATTTGTGATAGTTTTATAGTGCGTGATTTTGGTTCTAAGATGTATCGTTACCGTGTATTTTTGTGTTGGATTATTGATAGAAGTTAAGTTGCAGGGTTTGGTGGAGGTGTGTTGTTTTGGATTGTTTACTTATGATATACTTTGATTTCCTGATTTACTACAGGGAAGTTGGGTTTTGCATGGGAGGGTTGTACATCCATTTGCGTATCGAACAAGTTGTTAGTTGGGTAGGTTTTTGTGTTGTTATAGTTGTTGTGTTGGGTTTTGGTGTTATATTGCGAGGTTGTTGTGCAGATTTGTTGTTTTCGAATCTGTATTTGCTTTTGTATGATTGTTACAGATACGTTCTTTATGCTTGATTTTTGTTTATATATATGTTAGCTGTTTTCTTTACTGTGCATTTGGTTGCGTACTTGTTCACCTATTTAACACTTGTTCTTTTGGTGTTGCTTTTTGTGCACTTACTAATTCTTTGTGCATGATTCACTGGATGTGCTTTGCTTGATCGGATATGTTTGTGATTTGTTTTGTTTGCATGGGGATTGTTGTTGTCGGGTGTTATTAGATGTAGGTTTTTATTTTGATTTTCCGTGGTTTTTATTAGGTGTTAACTTATATATTTTGGGTGTTTATTGTCTTTATAAAGGTTGATATGGGTTGCGATTGTGTGTATTTATGGGTGACTGGTTATTATGTGTATTTGCATGTTGCGGTATTAGTTAGTTAGAGTTTGTAGGCTGTGTTTAAGTTGCACTTGTGTTTAGTTTGCTGTTAGGCGTTAATGCGTGGTGTATATTGTTGTGTTGTTTTGTTTTATTTTGTGTGTACGTAGATATGTTGCGGATTTAAGTTTTATAACTTGTGTAATTGCTGTATAAAGGTTTTATTCACGAACATTCGTTTCCTTACTTGTTATTGTACAGGCAACCAACTTGTGGTTTTCGAGTTTTGATTTCTTTGGTTTGGTGTTTGTGTGTGGTAATAGGTGTTGTTCTGTGGTTTAAGTATTGAATGTTTAGGTTTGTAAGTTTGTGCTTTACATTATATGTGTTTTTGTGATATTGTGTTGGTTTTCTTTTTGCGCCTGTTGTTCACTTGTTTTGTTTGCTATGTGTTATGTTTGTAAATAGTTGGCTACAGAGTGTGTAGTTTTGTGGATTGTCATGATTTAGATTAGGTACTATGGTGTTTAATTGGTGTACACAACTGTAGTGGGTGTCGTTCGAATACTGTTGTAGGTTGTGGGTTTGGATTTGTTTTAGAGTTTCTAAATCGTCGAATTGAGGTGTTCGAGTGGTTGATTGTATAGGATAGGTACTGTATCTTATTGTTTGTATTGTAAGTGGAACTTGGTGATTATTTATGGATGATTAGAACTCACATAACTGTAATATTAATTTCATTTGTTGTTTTGTTTGATTATTACTTTAAAATTTATATGACATAGTTGGGTTGCTGCATGTATTGGTTTTAGATTCCTGCAAGTTTGTTAAGTGTTTTAGAGTTTTGTTTCGCGGTGGTTTGATGGGTTTATGTACATGCTTTGGCGGAATTGCTGGATTACACTGATTTGAGTATACATGGTTGCAGGGGTGGTTTTCGTAGCCGTGTTACTTGTGTTTAGTGGTGTTACTTTATTTTGGGTTTGTTTTATTGCGTACAGTTCTAGTTTGTAGTTTTGGTTTGCTTTATTTTAATTTGGGGTTTTGATTTTTGATTTTGCACAACGTTATGTGCTTAGTATAGGAGTTTGGCGTTTTTCGGGGATTTTCCTGTTACTTTAGATGGCTTGCAGGTTGGTTATGTGGTAAAGTTAGTGGAGAACTGCGAAACTTAGCTTGTGTGGAGGGTTGATATAATATACGGAGGAGCAGTTGTAACACTTGTGGTTGGATGGGTTTGGATAGGGGTTTGCAGTACTGCCTATAGTTGGTGACTTAAATAAGATGGTTTGTGGGTTTAATTACACTAGTGGATATGACGTGAGGGGTTTGTAGCGAGGTTTTTTGGTTGAATCGTTGTAGCTACGGTAGGGTGT
Organism: Vickermania spadyakhi; assembly: GCA_030849815.1. Taxonomy (NCBI): domain Eukaryota; phylum Euglenozoa; class Kinetoplastea; order Trypanosomatida; family Trypanosomatidae; genus Vickermania; species Vickermania spadyakhi. The sequence continues at coordinate 2,137 of JASAOA010001217.1, read as the reverse complement.
CCTTCTAAATAGGGGTTCCTTTGTCTGTAGGTTTTGGATTTTATAGTTGTCTATTAGGACTAAGGTAGGTTTTGATTTTAGAATTGTAGGTTTGGTACTGAATTTTGCACTTAAGTATATAGTTTCCTGGAATTAGTGTATTTAAGGTTTGATTTATACATTTGTAGTAGGTAGATTTTAGGTTAGGGTTTTTATGCGAATTTGACTAAGTTCGTGATAGTTCGTTGCGTAATGGGAATTATACAATTGCTTCTTTTTGATTTAGGGTTTAGTACTGCTGTGTGTTGTTGTTATGTAACTTGTTAGGATCATTGTTATAAGTTTGTTTTGATTTTGCGTTTATAGTTGTTTATTATACGTGTATGTATATAGTTTATGTAGGTTGTAGGTTGGGTTTTGTATTTGTATTGTTGTTTTGTGTTAAAGTTGCCATGGGTTTAGGTTACTTATACATGTTGCGTTGTTTGGGTTTGTAGGTGTATAGCGTGAATTGAGACTTGAAGTGTGTGGGGATGGGATGACTGGTTTCAACGTTTTGTTTTGTGCGGGATATTAAGTTGTTTCGTAGGTTTTGTTTGTGCCATAGTAGTTGTTGTTTGTTAGGTTTTGGTATTTTGTTGTAGAGTTTGCAGGTTGCGTGTGGATATGACTTTATTGTATTGCTTTGTTATAAATAGGTTATTGTGATGCATAGTATTTATGTCGTGTAGATTTGCAGTGACTGTTAAAGGTTTTACTTGTATAGGGTACCACATTATGGGTGGGTGGTAACCCTGTTTTAGGGCTTGGTAGTGGGTGTTTGAGTTCGTTGGTTTTGCGGTAAATTTAGATGCGTTTTTGCATGGGAATTCGTAGATTTGCTTTTAGGCTTTTACATTACATGTAGTGTAAGTTTGTTGGTTTGTTGGTTGGTATATGGTGTATACATACATGTTGGGTGTTTGGGTTTAGTAGATTTACTTAATGCTTTGGATAATGTAGCTTTGATTTTACTGCGTTCAGGTTGTGATTTTGTTTTGTTTCGGTATGTTCAGGATAGCGTGGAGATTTTACTTTTTTGTGGGTTTCCGTAGGTTTGGATGGGTTGGATTTTATGTTTATGTTTGCGTAATAAGAGTGCTGTATGTGTAGGTTAGGTTTGTGGATAAGGTTGCGGGTATTGTTACATTTGCGTTTATAGTATGTGTTGTGTAAGTTAGGTAGTAGTGTTTATATGTGTACCTAATCGGTTTATGCTATTTGATTTATTGACTTATTGTGTATTTCATAATTTGTATGATTTGTAATAACTTTAATGGTATGTTGTGTATTGCTATTACTTTGTGATGATGCGGGTGGTTTATATAATGTGTTGATTTTGAGCAGAGTTAAATGTCGTGTAGATTTCCGGATTGGTTGGTTTTGGTTTGGTTTCTTGTTATTGACTTATAGGTTACATGTGTATGTGTGGTGTGGAAGTTGTATCTCGAATTGTTACTTTCGAGTAGGTTTTTGCGTGCATATTGTTTTGTTGTTTTGTGGGTTTAGTCGCAGTTTTTATTCTAATTTGTTTCAACGTCATAATTTGCCGGAGTGATGTATTTTAGTGTTTTGCTTACATTGGGCGTCTGCTGATATTTTGTGTTATGCTTGTTGTATTTAGGTAATTTATTTGTTTGAACTTGCGGGGTTACTTTCGTTGTTTATTTGTTTTGGTAATGTGGGTATAGTTTTGCTTTTGAGTGTGCGATTTATTTAGATTACCTGGCATAGTTGTTTTATTTTAGGCTTGCATATTGGTGGGTTGTTGATTTTGTTACAGAGGGTGTTTGCAAGTGTCGCTACGTTAGCTCTCATTAATATTAGCATTTGTAAGTGCTGGGTTGTAGTTGTTTGCGTATAAAGGTTTTGTGGGTTTTGTTAGTCGATTTAACTACAGTGGTTTTGCGGTTCTAAGGCGTTATAGTTTCTTTCTTTGCGTTAAGCGTACATTTTACTTTTCGAGTTGTTTCGCATTATGTTTGGTATGAGCAAGAGTTTTGATTTCGCTTCGCTTTATTCGATTATGAATTGTTAGTTTTACTTGAGTGTTCATCTTTATTTGTAGAGGTGTACATTTACTTAGCATGTAATAATATAGAACCACATTTTGCGTTTT